>JASDQU010014102.1:99262-130429 GCA_032191745.1 Picea mariana
CTTGTAACATTATTTATATAATAAATTTTTAAGGAACTTTCCTTGGGTTTCTATCCATACTTGTGTACTGTGGTTTATTTATGTCTATTGGATGTTACTGTTTCTTGTATCCTTGTGTTGGGTAAGTTATGATATTGGTTAAGTATAAGTATCATTGGGATGTTTTAATGCTACAGTTGGACGTATGCACATTATTGTCAAATGAATTAATTTTTGTTGGACTTGGTTGGGCATCTAACTATTGTAGGTTAAAGTGAAGTTATGGGTATAATTATTTAAATGAAGTGGGATAGTCTAGTTGTAGTAGGCGCAATTTGGTCAAGACCCCATGTTTGAGGCGATGCGGTACCGCACGATTGGAGATGATGAAAAGAAAAAAAATTGGGCAAGGATATTAGGTCTATGATAGGATCTAATGTTCAAATACATGGATAGATAAGTTGGATAGATGAAGCACTATTTCATTTGTGTAGTGCAACAATGGATAGTGAAACCTTTTGGGAGGAAGGTTGAGTCAAGCAAGTATAACAACATCAGTAGCAGGATAATCATGGGAAGGGTGGCATTTTTGTTGACCTTGCTAGGATGGAAAGAGAATTGAACAAGGGATAACGTAAGGTATTTTTGTTTTCCCATGGGAACTTAATGTGACTTGCCTTGATCCACTCTCAAAGATGATGGAAAAGAGGGATGAATTCATCCATGATTTGGGCACTCAACACACATAGCCACATGAATGGGTTGAGATGTGTTGCATGGGTGAGGCACTTCCCTAGAGTGGAATAAATGGCACCAAGGGGTGTTTTTTTTATAGGTTTAGAAAACCAATAGAGTTGCAATGTCAAATTACCAAGGCCTTGGTAAAAGGCATGTCGAAGTTAGTCGAGGAAGACATCCATAGTCTCAGACAAGTGTAAAGTTAGAGGTAGTGTGGTAAAGTAGTTGTAGGTTGTATGCAGCACGAAAACTATGGAGTAGTTTTCTAGGTGGAATATCCACAATGAAGAATGCTGGAGTAGTTTTCTAGGTGGAATATCCACAATGAAGAATGCATGGTGAGACGCCTTGGTTGAGCACATCTTGGATAAACATTTAGTGGAATAACTTGGTGATTGTAGTGTTGGACACCCCATATCTTGTGAGGAAAATATGAAGTATGGGAGTACAACCTGCCAAAAAGTGATGTGGTCACTGTTGTAGCTAAACAACAACTTCATTATTTTATTTTTTTTCATAAAATAATAAGGCCTCTACCAAAAAATTTCAAATTCTTCTTCATTTTATGGATTATTTTACAACTTTTATCTTTGATTAATATATTTTTGGTTTTTATTCAATTCAAGTTTATTTTAAAAAGACTAAATTTGCTTCATTAAATTTCGTTATGAAAATTCAAGCAATTTTCAACTAGTTATAATCAAGGAAGGAGATGTTTTATTAATAAAACTCTAATGAAAACGAGCTATCTTTGGAAATGGTCTCTTTTTCATCCAGGATAATTACAAGGTAGAAATTAATGAATATTGCGAATCAAGGATATCTGAATTCCAGGTATCTGGATTCGGGCTTTACAAGTCTCTTGATTTAAAAATTGCATTAGGTATCTGGAAGATTCATAAGATGTGGTTTTTCATTCATAAGCGGATGTTAGATACCCGAATAATTTTTTCAAGAAATTTAGCAAAAGTCAAGGCGCAATATTTAAGTAATTGAATATTTGATTAGTGAGATTTCTGTGATTGGGATTTTCAGTTTTGATTGAAATATTCACAATTATATCAATAAACTGTCGACGTTTGGGATCCAAATCAAAATCCATCTTCAAAACAATGAGCTATGGACAGTGTATTAATATAGCTGTGGCTATTCCAATCTAAATCGATAATTGAATATTATTTTTTTTATTTTTTCCAAACCTATCCTGATCTAGATGAAATCATGAGTATCTTATATAGCTTATCTTCATATTTTGTATACATCTATTCATGCTCTATCTAATACAAAACATATCCGGATCCAGATCCTTTGTTAAATGATTCTTCTTATTAACTCTTGGATAATTGATACATTTCTTTACTTTGATTTAAAAAATTATATTTTCATCTGGGCATATCGATGAAAAGCTTCTCTATGATCTTTTGAATACCTGGATACTGGATATTTCAAAAAAAAAAAACCTTTTCTAGTTGTATCCAAATTCGAACCATATGAGAGGTAATTCACGTCTAACCTCCAGATTTCTGCATCTATTCCTAAAATGGGTTATATCCTAATCTGATTTGAATTGAGAGGTTATATTTGTTTTGTATTGGATATATCTATATGCATGGATATTTCTGCATTCAATAAATGACTGAGTACAGTTTTCCCTCTGATAACTTATTAAATACAAAACGTTGGTGGTTTTTAACTTTTGATATTAATTCACCATACATTAAATAAATTGGAATTGTTTTCCATCACTTTGAAATATCTAGCAATTAAAACTCATTCCTATCCATGATAAAATTGTTTCTCTTCACTCTTGAACTCCAGTCAATAGATTACCCTTACATTCGAATATTATTTGAACTATGTTAGTTGTTGAAATATGCTAGAATTTAGTTTAGGAGTTAATTTGTCCGGTATGATTTTTTGATAGTTTATTTTCATTGTTGGTTAATGTATTTATATATGTTAAGGTTTTAGAGTAATTTCTTTTTCAAATTGAAATCTTTGCAGGGAAAATGTCCAGAAAAAGAAGAGAAAAATAGGTTAAAGTTGTTGAAGGAAATCAAATAAGGATTGAAGACCCTGAGGATAAGGAATATAGTGAAAAACGGAAGCCAAATGTAGCCTTTTATGCAAATACTAACTATCTGATAGGGTTAAAGAATTGTCCAGACTGGGAGAAAATTTGTGAGTTCTTAGAAGCTCATAATTTTGAAGACGAGTATGAGTTAGATGAGGATGAATTCAAACACATTGGAAGATTAGGATTACAAAAAGTAGCTACCAGGCTAGATATCCTTCTATACTATGACATGGTACGTTGGATAATATCTCACATAGATATTAAAACATGTACAATAGTCAATCATGCACAGAAAGTGGTGGGATTGTTTAGGCCAGATAATATTACCAAGATGTACAAGCTAGATACCACAAAGGTCTTTTTAGATAGAAAATGTTTACATCAATTTGAGGAGAATAAGTTGAATGTTAATAAAAGAAAAACGACCCAACTTAAGGAACAATTTGTTCTTTTACAAACAGAAGAAAATGGAAGATAAAAATAGGAGATTGATAGTTTAAAGAAGAAGCACTCCAAGGAACTAAAATAAAAAAGTGAAGAGTATAAAATGAACTTGGAAGTATCTTCTATCAATTTTCAAAAACAAATTGGTTCATTACAAGAACAATTGCAGCAGCTTCAGGTTAAAGAGGAGGATTTTGAATTCTTCATAACAGAGGCTCTTACCATAAATGCTTAATTGAAAAGTAATCAAGAGGAATTCTTAGTAAAGTAAGTGAGATACATCAATTCTACCATGATTTTCTCAAATGCTATAACAAGATTGAAATTCAACTAGATGATAAAGAGATTTCCCAATAATATTTTACTAATCTTAATATGTGGGAGATAAGAGGAAATCCAAAGACCATTACAAAAAATTGCAAATTCAAGTGTCTTGAGATCATTGGGTTGTGGATTGTTCAAATTTCAATGACTAGTTCAAACAACCTAATAAATGGTGTTATGATTTATGGGAATCATTTTTAGATGTCATGGAACATTATGATATGTCGCATGTAGGACCTATCAAGCAAGCTTTACCCATCCAAATTTGTAGGAACAGTTTGGAAGAACAACTAGATGCTAGCAAAGAGAAAATTATGAAGATAAGTTAATGGAATAGTGAAGTTGTCAAAGAGTTTATCACTATGCCAGCAAAATGCACAAAATCCATTTTAGATTTCTTTTTTAAATATAGAAAAACAAATTCGAAGATTGAAAAGAGAATTTGCCAATGTGAATTAACTTTAGAGAATCTAAAACCTCCTTGTATTTCTCATTTAACGGATATTTATAGTCAATAGGAAACCTATTTTAAAGGAAATAAAAAGAAAAAGGAAACATATTCTTCTTCTTCAGGAATAAATCATGGACAAGTTGTTTGGGATGGGGTGTAACCTCATAAAAAAAATAAACAAAATTGTAGATAATCGAAGAGGAAATAGTATTTTGAAGACAGAAGGTGTTGTCTAAAGACATCATTACAACACTTAATCACAGTGCATTGTGATCAAAACATCACAATACATATTGGACATCTTGTACAAAACAAGGATATTTCCATGATGATAATGACCCATTGGGTCTACTATTTATAGCTTCAAGATCTAACCAACTGCCTTGAAATTGGAAGGATCTTGTCCACATATAACTATCGATTATTAGAGCTAACTACTTCAAATATGTGTTTTCTAGTCGGCTCGAAAAGGATGCTCGACCCGACCATCCACGCATCTAACTTGTAGTTTATTGCTCGGATATTGATCCACTGACCAACTATCTTCGACTACTAGTCGATTGTCTGATTGACATGTTTGTTGACTACTCAAATAAGTGATGTAGATATGTGGTCGGTCACTCGACTGACTATTTCCATGTGTAGGTTGACCACCCAACCGACTGATTCGAGGAGAAGTGTGATGAACCATCAGAACTCGATGTGCCAACACTCCCCCATCAACACATGGCTCTGGAGATTCAAGAGGTGAAATTACATTAGCAGGACACCCCCCCATAATTACATCTTCTTGAATCCCAAACATCGTACAAAGCTTGAAAAATATATATTCAAATAAAAAACTAGTGAGGATATCAACTACCTGATCATATGTGTTGCAATAGACAAGAGAGACAACATTCTCATGAACCAACTATCTCAAACAGTGAGCATGGAACTCAACATGCTTCATATTATATTGGGAAATATGATTGTGAGAAACTTGAATGACACATTGATTGTCACAGTAGATTATAGTTGAGGTCTGAATAGGAAAGTCAAGTTCACCCAAAATTTGGCGGATACAGACTGGTTTTGTACCTGTATGAATGACACCAATATATTCTACTTTTGTAGTCGACAACGAGACTACCTTATGTTTCTTGTACGACCAAACCGACGGTCCAGCACTGAAGTGAAACACATAGCCATAAGTGGAATTATGATCATCATTGTAGCTAGCCTAGTCAAAGTCGGGGAAGTCTACCAACAAATTTGAACTTCAACAATACGTTATACCAAAATGAGTGGTACTCTTATTCGTTTGAATGTTTTCCAGTGGCTTTCTCTAGAGTCCTACATAAACTGAGAAATCACACTAACAACAAATAAAATGTCAGGTCGACTATGAGTAAGATAAATAATATTGTCGACGAGTTGTCAATAAAGTGTATCATCACCTTTGGGAGTTTGACAAGTTTTGTTTAGATTTACTCCAGATTGAAAATGAGTAGCATAGGGCTTACTGTGTGCCATCTTAAAACATGTCAAAATATCGATTACATATTTAGATTGAGAAATGAAAAAAATATCACATAGTAGTAATACTTGAAGACCCAAAAAATAATGTAGAGTACCAAGATCTATTTTTTCAAAGGAGTCAACAAGATTCTTCTTCAATATAAGAATGAGATCAGTGTTATTTCCAGTAATGATAAGGTCATCAACATATATAGCAATAATCAAAGTGTTTCCATCGGTATGGATTACATACAAGCTATGATCAAATTCACAACGTTTGAAACCAAGTCAAAGAAAGAAACTTTTGATATTATTATACCATGATCGAGGAGCTTACTTCAAACTATAAAGAGGCTTCTTGATTCGACAAACCAAGATAGAATCTATCACAAACTAGGAGTTTGTTCCATGAAAAAAAATTCAGATAGGCATCCATGAATAAAATCACTCTTCACGTCCATCTGATGGATGTTCCATCCAAATAAAGTAGCAAGGAAAATATTCAGTCGAACAAAGTTCATATTTTCAATAGAGGCAAAGGTCTCAGTGTAGTTGACGCCTTCTTGTTGAGAAAATCCCTTGGAAACCAAATGAGATTTATGACACTCAAAAACACCTTCAAAGGTAAATTTGGTCCTGTAGACCCATTGAAACTTCACAACATTATTTCCTTATGACCAGGGAACTAATTCCCAAGTGTGATTCTTCAACAAAGAATCAACTTCTATCTGCATATCCTATTCCCATTCAGGTTTACCTTGGGAATCCAAGTAGGTAATGGGATCAGAAGTTTCAAGTACACAAGTCATCAATGTAATGTTGGAATGTTTCTTTTGACTTTGAGTTTTCTGTCTGGAGGAAATACCATTAGCATTAGGTTCATCGGCTTCAATTGTCTTGGAAGCCCATTTGGATAGACAAGAAAAGGGTGAAATTTTGTTCACTGCAGAAGGTCGATCAGAAGTTGAAACAATTTCAGTTGAAAAATATGGTGGACCAGTCGAAAAAAATATCAACGAACTAATCAACTCAGAGGTCGATGGTCTAGTCAAAATAAGAACAGAGTTCGACTATCTAGTTGAATAACTAAAAAATGGAATAGGAGAACCAGAGTTGGAAACAACATCAAAGTGAACATCCTGTAACAATCCAGAGGAGGCATTCAACAACTTGATTCCAGACGACTTATCATCAAACCATACATTTCATCTAATAATTATTTTCCATTTGATAGGGTCAAATAGTTTTATATTCTTTAGAGTATGCCATCATGATGCAAGCATGACTCTTTGCATCGAACTTATTTCTACAATCATTGGAAATATCATCCAACACAACACATCCAAGAACACAGAGATAGATGAAGGAGGGCTTCTTTCCACACCATCGTTCGACTAGAGTCATGGAAGGAAAAACTTGAGTTGAGATGCAATTGAATAGATAGTTTACACAATGTACAACTTCAGCCCAAAAGAGAGGAGGAAAATATTTGGCATGCAAAAGACATTTATCCATTTCGACTAATGTCATATTCTTGTGTTTTGCGACACCATTATGCTAAGGTGTGTGAGGAAATGATCGATGCCATTCAATACCACATTGAACTAGGTATTCTTCAAAAGGTCGATTTACATACTCACCATCATTTTATAATATTAGGCACTTTATGGGTTAGCCACATTGCTTTTTAGCAAAGGATCTAAATTCTTTGAACTTTTTAAAGACAAGATTCTTATTCTTCAGAAAAAACCCAAGTGAAACAAGAGATATCATCAATAAAAGTCAATATATACCTTGCATCTACCAAGGAAAGTAGATTGATGCAATAGACATCACTATGAACCATATCCAGGAGGTTATTTGTTCATCATGATTTTCTCGAGTCAAAGGGTGCCCGATGATTCTTTCCAATAACACATCCTTTACAAAATCCATCTAGGGAAAAAGCTTTAGGTAAACCAACAACCATTTTCTAAGTTTCCATTGACTGTAGACTTTTAAAATTCAGGTGTCTGATTCATTCATGCCAAGTTCAAATTCACTTATCAATGTAAGAAAAAATACCAGTCAATTCAGAGTCAGATCAAGTCGTGTCACAAAATTTATAAAGACTATCCTTAGGGTCGAGAAACCCTCCGGTGACAATCAACTGACCTTTCTTCAAATCTCAAACAAAAACCAATATGGAAAGAACTCCAAAATATTACCTTTTTATGTTAACTAAGCAACAAACAACAAATTGGCACTAGGCTTGGCACATGGTAAACATCGACGATTCTCCCATGTCGACGGGAAACATCACCCTGACCAACAACATTGAGAGAAAAATCATCGGCAACATAAATATTCCTCTTCTCAACTTCACTCAAGGAGGTGAACAAGGAAGCATCCTTGGCCATATGATGAGTGAACCTAGAGTCAAATACCCATTTTTTATGTGCAAAATGAGACAACAAGGCATGGGAAGTTTTGACTTGGAAGGTGAAATTATCAGTTGGTCAATGAACAATAGACACGTCTCCTTCAAGGAGTTTAACCTTCTCCTCTAAATTGTCTCTTTTCTTTTAGATACTTTATCCACATGTCCAGTCTTTCCATAGTACTGACATGTCTTCTTCTTTCTACTTTGATGGGGTGCATTTGTTTACCCTTTAGGTTCTGGGTCAAGGCATCCAGGTCTTTGTATAGTAGTCCTATATTATATCAAAAGAATGAGGATTAAGAGAGATCAACTCTTTCTCTAATTTCATGATGTGGCTTTCATTAACTTTGTCGAACAGTGTCTTCATCTTCTTTCAAACTTGATGAGGGTAGTAGATTCTACTATAGTGAAAATGAATCTCCTACAAGATATAGGTTGTGATGACCCCTAAAGCCTCATCCTTCTTTCCATCAACAACAAACTTTACCTAATCATTTGTTGGCTCTGGAATTGTAGTCTTCATACACTACCAATATTCTTTACTCTTCAATAGGGTTTCCATGTTTGGTGCCCATACTGCACAATTTTATCCATTCAGAATTGTAGGATCGATATTCAAATCCATCTTCAATATCTAGATAGATCAGATCTGTTTCCACAAGTTACATTGTGCAAATCATCGGCCCAGATTAAATCACACAATATATCAGACTCAACAAGATTTGTGAACAACATGTGTGGTTTCAAACCATCATATCTGATACCATGTTGGGGATTGGGTGTAACTTGATATGAAACGGAGAAACATAATTGTAGATAATTGAAGAGGAAATAATATTTCGAAGACAGAAGGTGGTGTCTAAAGACAGATTTATAGAACTTAAGCACAACGCATTATGATTAGAATATCACAATGCATATTGTGCATATTGTACACAACAAGGATATCGCCACGACGATAATCACCCATTGGGTCTGCTATTTATAGCTTCAATATCAAACCAGCTTCCTTGAAATTGGGCAAGGATGACTTTAAGGATAGAAATGTATTTTAAAATGTAGAAACCTTGGTGAATCTTACTAGTCCTTAATATCCCAACTATACATTAATGTTTGGAGATATTTTTGTAAAATTATTCAAATTTCTAAGGATTTTATATAGTTTGTATAAAATTTTAGCTATTTTCAAGACAAAATATTTTTTCCCTATAGAATTTGGGCAAATCATTTTTAGAATGGCGAATCTTTTTTTGGGAAAAAACATGGAAAATTATCCCATGGGCGAAATTTCGCACCAAAAATTTTCCCTGAAACTAGGAGGATCTTGTCCACATATAATCATTGGTTGTTAGAGTTGACTCTGTCAAATATTTGTTGTCTATTTGGATCGACAAGGATGCTTGACCCAATTGTACATGTGTCCAACTCGTATTCAATTGCTCAGTTGGTCGATCCACCAATTGATTATCTTTGACTGTTGGTCGAGTATTTGAACAAGAGGATTTTTTACTACTCGACTAACTAATGTATATATATGGTCGATCACTTGACTGATTGTTTCTAGATGTAGGTCGATTTCTCAACCGACTAATTCTAAGAGAAGTGTGATGAATCATCAAAACTTGATGTTCCAACACAGGTATCCATTTCGGGATAATTGAGATGGAAGAAAAGGATTGGAGAAATAAAGAGAACAATGGGTTATATAATAAAAAACTTGGAATGAATTGGGGGTTGGAATTTCTTGAGAGGAGGCTAGGATTTTTCTTACTGAAGACGAGAATTTTTTTTAGAAAAATTCTAAGACTTGGATAAAAAAAAACTTGTTTATTTTTATTAAGTTTTAATTGAATTTAAAAGCAAACATCTTTCGAAACATTTTTGGTGATTGAAAAATGGATGGTATCTATGTTTTGAAACATTTTTTGTGAACTATGTTTCTATTTTTCTTCCATAATTTCCATGTATAGTTCTTTTTTGTCGATCATGTTATGTTTCAATTGATGTGATTGTTGGATATAAGTAAACGATATTGGATTTTTCAGATAACTATTTATCTAGAAAAATAGCAATATATGTTTCTATGCTTAATGTATTATTGAATGAATGAATTTCTTCTTTTATTTAATAATAAAAATTTTATCTTGTATTTGATATTAACTGATATCTTCTCTTGATCAGGACAAGGAATTAGATTTAATATTAAATAGTTAAGTATTAATAATATATTAAATTAGATCAGAGAATAGATTTGTGTTATTTTATTCATTCGGATCGATATTAAATAGAATCCAACCCTTTTGGTATCAATCGGACCCACATATCAGTGGAAAACACTATACCAAATGAGAGTAGGTCTAATTGGGACCTGCCATAGGGTGATCCTCCCTTTTTTTATTGACAATTTTTCCATCCATCAACAATTTTGGTGCTAGAATGAGGGCATGACAGTCTCACCCTTAGAAGTCTATCTTGGATTTAATTTGGTCAATAATGGCTCCTTTCTCTATTTTATAACATGCCTTCAATTTTCCTAGGCCCACTGGAAGTATTTCTAGAAAGACAGTCGATTTAAAAAAAAAATGAGCTTTAATGGAGAGGGTGGAACCTCTTCTTTTCATCATGTTTCTCAATTTAATCTCTTTTCTAATAATTTAGACATATGTGATGAAAATCAGATTTGCATATTGTTTACCCTTACCTTGCAAGGAAGAATCAAAAGTTGGTTTCATGGATTACCAGCTAAATATCTTCATTCATTGGAAAAAATTCATGGATATATTTCTTGATGCTCATCAAAATTATGATTTTGAATAATTAATTGAAGAATTAGAAAATCTTCACTTGTTTGAAGGTGAATCCATAAGATAATTTCATTCTAGATTTAGATTGATTTACTTTAGATTTCCTATTAATGAAAAACCTTCAAATGGAGATTTATTACAAGGTTTTCTCTATCTTTTCTCATTTCCTTGTATACAGAAGAAAGATAATAATGATGAAGTTAAAGTTTCTTCTTCTAATGAAAATCATATTTTAGAGGATATTTATCTATCATGAGACTTTGATTATAGGTATGACTTCTATAAATTAACTAAGGATCTTGAAATATCTTATGATAATTCTTCTTTTAAAGAAAGATCAGTTGAAATAAATGCAAGGTCATTAGATTGTATGGAAGATCTAGATAGTGGAAATAACATCAATCCTTCAAACAACAGAGAAGCTCTTGATCTAATATCTTCTAAAAGTTATTTATCAATGTATCCAAATCTATTTATCGATTGGAGTTCAAATAATAATTACTCTGTCAATTCTCATATGGAATTTCCTTTGTACACAGATTTATATTCAGATGATAAGGAAACTATTGTAAAACAGAGTAAGTATGAATTTTCAAATAAATTTTCTCATGATTGTGATTCAGTTAGTAACCTTTTATGAATAATATTGAATATTCACATGTATATTCTTTTAGCCCATTGGATGTTTTAAATTTTGATCTCTTCTATGACCTAGAAGAAAACGAAGGTTTTTTATGATGAGCCCTTGGATATTGATGAAACTAAGGCACTTCACCCTATGGTGGTGGTTATGTCAATATCTCTTGTTATCAATTCTCAATGGGAACTTGCAATGCAAAATGAGATATCATACAATGAAAAATCTACTTTACCAGATCCCATTTTGTTCTTTTTTAAAATGAATGTTTATAGGTAGAGAAAACATTTTCCCCTGAACATAGCTCTAAATATATAATTCATCATCTTGATGAGGTATATACTAATTATGTGACCTCCATTCAAGTATTCAGTGATACTCAAACCCATTATTATGTTTTTGTTATAGCAAGATTTGCCTTACCCCATGCAAATTTGCTCAAAAGACCTTTTTCCATTTCCCTAGGCAGACTTGAAGTCCCTTTTTGCAAATCCCAATTATAAAAACAATATTTTTCCACATATACATGTCCTACCTATTATACATCACGCATATACATAGGTTGCACCACTACAGCCCGTGTACATCTAGTTTTGTGCCCAAAAATAAAAAAACAGTGTTGGGTTTTCATGTCACATCATGAGATCCATGATCCTTGACCTTCCACATACTGAAAATGTTCTGAATCATCCCTTCAATTCCACTTGAAGGATATAAATGGGCAAAATCCGAGCTATAGAAAAGAGGAGAAGAATTCAACTTTGAGAGAAAAGTTACTCTAGAGAAATTATTCACTTCATATTGAGTCTACATCCCTTTATCCTTTTAAGTCTGAACACATTGTTCAACCCCCAAGCTCTTCCCTACTTGATTGAGAACCTCATTGTCTCTCTTATATGAGCTTGCCTTTGGTGGAGGATTGAAGTGGTGGAGGCCCAAATGAAAGGGACTTAGTTTCTCGGTTTCGAGCCGTGCCGACACAAAAGTTAAGTTTTTATGTTGATTACATTTTAATAGAAATGCTCTTTTCTCGCCCAATTAATATCTTGCAAATATTTGAATTGTTATTCCATGGGCATATTTCTTGTGAATGTTGATGGATTATTCTATTGAATGTGCTAACATTATATATTATCACCATATGCTTTTGTTTCTTGGTTGTTGAGGACAAGTTGCAGGTGTATTGCTTTGAGTCAAGTGCTCAACGGTGGACTTCATCGAACATCTGGATGAGGTAGGCTCTTTATCTTGTCTTGTTAGAATATTTGTTTATATAGCATACCTGAGACTAGAGTTGATTTATGCAGTCGTTTTCGTCTATTTTGGTTTACCCCTATCCATAGAGATATTTTCCTCGTAACATAATTGGCGACCATACTGGGGATAGAATCTTATTTTTAGGGTTTGGAGTGTTTTTCTCCTTTGATTGATCTCGTTTATATTGAGTTTCTTGTCGTATGATTGCTTGACAGCCTCCGTTCATTATGAGTCTGAGTTTCTTAGCCTTCTCCTCAGCTTGGCTGTGTTTTAACACATATACGCAGGTTTTTACCTGATAGTGGCATATATATGTGTGCTATTCTCTTGCAAGAGGCATATATACACGGTTTTCTCCCGAATAGTCACATACATCATTATTTTCTTCTTGGTTGTTGGGTTTGATGTTTGTTGGGTAAGTTTTTATGGTTGTTGAGTCTTCTTGGGTCTCTGTTATGACTGTTAAGTGTCTGTGGAATGATAGGAAACCTTTCTTTGGTTGAATTTTTGGGCCGTGCCTTTCTCATCATCCTTTTCATTTGATTGACCTTGCATCTTGGGATGGGTGTTTACTTCTTGATATCCTAATTGGTTTGTCTCTGATTACATACGATAGAATTTTTATATCAAGTTGTTGTTCGGTCCTTGAATTTTCATTATTTTATATTGAAAATACAAAAATATTAGGCATTTTACATTGTTGGCATTTGATCTTTTGGGTTCTTATCATTGATCTTAGCACATGTATAGAAAGATTGCATCTCATTTGGAATTGCATAACTAAATTGAAAATTGGATTTTGAAAATCTTATCATTTATTGGGATATGAAGTTAGGACTTTGCATTTTATTCATATTCATTTATTTTGCTTGTTGAGTCATAACATCATTAGTTTCATGACCGCACCTTTTGTGAGTAATCAAGGCCACTAAAAGCAATGTTGATAATTTAAAATTAATTAGAAACAATTTTATTTTCTAGGGTGCACAAACTAGCTTAGGATTTAGAGCCTTGGAATAGGATTTTGTGAGTAAACTTCTCCAAGGATATTAAATTAACATATGTGTCTAACTAAGGGAGTGGTGAAATCCGTTGTATAATTGGTGATGTCAGGAGGCTCCGCTTACACTGGAGTTAAGCATGAGGTCATGTGAGGTTAGTTGAGGGGATATCCCCCCAATACCTTCTCAGCATTAGATATATTTCTGGGGATCTATTCGTATATGGGGATCTTACTAGTACCTTTACCTCTGTGAGAAGCAATGCTTTCGAGGTTTCAGGATTTGTTACCCTACCCATACGGTAGACCTAGCTTACAAATGTTCTCTTGTGCTTCGGTTATATCATGGTTGCTTAATTGTTTGACATAGGTACCACATAGTTTACTTGCAGGGGTTATTCTGCAGGTACCCTAGGTCAGATAAGGGTCAAACAACACACAGCCTTTATGGAGGATTACCTCTCTGGGGGGATCTGGCCAACTGGTTGTTAAGCCCACGAGGGCCCTTATAACTAATTTTGATACCTCTTATCTTTAGCAGGGAGTCTCGGGCCCCTCTTGGGTGAGGCATACCTACTTTAGGGAGGGAGGCCCCTTTCAGCCACTTTATCATGTTTGTGTGCATATTGGCCTTTTGATTATTTTATTTTTTTGTGCTCTTTGATTATTAGTTGACCTTAGGATTTTTTATTGCGTTGTGAGTGTCATTATCATGGATAGTGGGGTCCCTTTAGCTCCCTCATTTAGCGCTACCTCCCCCATGACATTCACTCATTTCATGGGGACAAATCCATCTGTGTTTCATAATGGTATGCAGAATTAGGATACGCAGTCAATGCCTTGGGTCTCTAATCAGTTTCCTCTCGATATGCCAAACATGACTTCACCCTTTCCATCCTCTCCCTCGCCTGCTTATATGAATCCTAGTTTTGGATATAGTGGCACGATGGCTCCACTGTATATGTCTTCATTTGATAGGATTCATATCCCTCAACCAACTCTCATTGTGGGAGGTTGGAATATCTCTTCTTATGGATCCAATATTGGCTTTGTCCTTCCAAGAGAAAGTTCTCAAATGGGTGGTTATTCTACTTATTACACCCCATATGTGTATCCTTCTTCCGCTATGTCAGTTCCTATGAACACTCTTCACATGGAGGGTCTCCATGTGTCCTCTGGTATTTCATACAGAAGGAATCAGTTTTATGGTACAGACTACCCCATTCACGGAACCCCTCCATATGGGGGAAATATACATCCTCACCTGAATAACTCGTGTCACGCCTTTGTCTCTTCGCAGATATTTTCTTCAGTGATGATTCTTGTACAAACCTATATGGATCAATTATGCATAGGATACTACCTTTCCAGGCAGGGACAGGGTGTAGACTAGAATCCTTCCTGGCCTGCAATATCTCAAAACCAGTCTTTCCCAAGACCTTGGTCTCAAATATCACAACTAACCGCTGCCACCAGTCCAGTCCCTGCAAGTCATACTGTAATTCCATCACCAACCTATGCTATTCATGTTTGATATTGGTAGACAACCTCTGCAAGCCATGTTGAAGACTAGCAACCAGCTGCTACAAGTCATGTTGGGGGCACGACTCTAGTCACCATGAGTCATACTAACATCACATCTCCAACTCTAGCCAGCCATGTTGGAGACTCATCGCCAACATATGTACATCATGTGGGGGATGAACCACCAGCCTCTGCCAGTTACGCTGAGAGAATGTCCCCATCCATTGTGAATGACGTTGGGGGCATTCATATGATTGAGAAGCCTAGATGTGTAAGACATAATCCCAAGTTCCTTTGTAGGCTTTGAAAGGGAGATCACCTTACTCATTTGTTACCTACTACTGCTATGGTACAAGAAGTGTGGTCCTTGCCTGGGGGGCCTTCGGGTTCTGAGTCGTCTTTGATTTCCCAACACTATGTTTCTCCTTTGATTGACACATCAGTCATGTCAATGCAATCATCACCCAAACCCACTCCTCTTTTAAGGAGTGAGATATATTTCGACCATATCATTAACATTTCTAGCTAGGTACCTTCTGAACAAGAGAGAGTTTTACTCTTCCCAAGTACTCTCCCTCCAATTCTTGGAGAAGTTCCCTTTGACTAGGATGGTCTTGTGGGGTATCAAATTCCTTCTCCTCTGCCTTTTCAGATAAGAGGTGTTCTCTGATATATCGTTGAGAAGGTAACCTATGCTATCACTTTATCCTACTCGAATTGGAAAGCTTTGGGTTTTCCCAAGCTTGTGTCAGTTATTCGTAAATTGTTGACCTTCAAAATAAATCTTGCACGAGAGCCTTGTCCCCCCCCCATGACATGATGCCTAGAAACCCCCTAACGAGTTTGATTTAATCTATCTTCCGACTCTCTCAAAAAGTGAAAATATTGTTGAGTGAACTTGTCTCTTTCACACTCGTAAATTGGATTTGAAAGGATGTCTATTTGGTGCAAGTTTATCCCTTTTTCAAACCAAGTAAACCAAGATTACAAAAAGGGACATTTTTTGGCATTAAGTTGTTATTGCATCTCATTCTCTTTCTTGCAGTATTGAGCCTATTGTCAGTTCCCTCTTTTGTGTTATAAGTCTTTCACCTCGACAGTCTTCATCATCATCCAAGTAGAGCCTTGTTTATATCCTTTTCATATTGACACCCTATACCCAAGAGGAAACATTCCCTTGAGTGTCCATCTCCCGCGGGCACCTTCTTGCATTGAGCATAGGTATGTTCCAATGCTGGAACTAGTTACTTACTTGCAACACCCATTTCATCCTCTGTATCATAGCATTCATTTGACTATGAAAAAACAAAAAAAGACAAGAGGTAAAATAATATTATCTTATATTGGTAGCAGTCATGTCACCTTTGAAAAGAGCACAAATTTGTTTAGTCCACTTGTCATCAAAATTTTGGGTTTAGCATGACCTTAGGAAGTTGAGATCGTTAAAGAGAGTTTACTCCCTTGAATGGTTACTCTTCTAGTCCCTATGGAGAGTTTGATTGATTCCTTGTTGGCCCTCAACCAAGTTTTGGGGAAACTTTGATCAGTTCTGGCCCACCTTTGGACTTCAACACGTTGGTTGAAGAAGGAGCACCCAGGCGGAGCTGAGATCGTGTATCTCACCTATTTTGAGGGTTATGTGGACCCAGCAAGGGGTCCTCTAGGGTTTTGTAATGGGTTTACGGGATGTCGTCCCATGGGTTTTCCCCATGTTTAGGCCTTATTTAAGGGTTTGTAAAGTATAAATAAAGAGGAATGTAGTGTAGAAGTAGTAGTTGTGTGCACAATGAAGTAGTTCTATGTGCGTCGAGGCTTTGTGATCGACTGTGCTTTTGTAGACTATGCTTAGTGCATGTGATGCTCATTGCGGAGCAGGTGCCAATTGTTGTGATAAGAGATTGTGGCTCTGTGCATTTGACCTAATTTTGGAAGGTGAAGAAGGAGGATCTAGTGCTTAGTGTGCAGATCTCATGTCTTGTGCGAAGTTTGACTCTGTGGCTTAGTGCACCGGAGTGAATGGATGTAATATTTTGGAGAATAATAAAGAGGCGAAGCGGTTTTTGGATGTAACCCCACCCTGGGGTGAACCATGTATATCTGGTGTCTCATGGTTTGCTTTGTGCATTGTCTTTTATGTTATACATTTGCTTAGCACTTTGATTATGATGTGTAATGAATGTATATTTTTTTTCTT
Organism: Picea mariana; assembly: GCA_032191745.1. Classification (NCBI taxonomy): domain Eukaryota; kingdom Viridiplantae; phylum Streptophyta; class Pinopsida; order Pinales; family Pinaceae; genus Picea; species Picea mariana. The sequence continues at coordinate 116,614 of JASDQU010014102.1, forward strand.
AAGTACTTTACTTATGTTAAAGGGTAAATGAATGTTAGACTTAACTCACAGTGCTAAGTGCTCAGGGTGCATAATCACTGGTTATTAATGCACTTATTTGTCTTTGATTATGCTTTGCAATGTTAATGAGGTTAATCCACTAATGCATGTTCACTTCCTAAGCATTAACAGAATATTCTGCGAAGTGCTCTTATCACGTAATCTTGTCCCAGCCTAGTTACAAACACCTGCGTCCTGTAACCCCCCATGCTTCTACCTAGGGTGAGACCTCACCTGCTTCGCAAGTGTTTCTGAAAGGGCCAGTGTTCAGGGTTTTGTTGGTGCGTTGTTAAGCGTTGAACCCTGGATCTACCCCTGTGCCAACAAATGGTTCTATTGTCGGGACCTGAAACCGTGATTGCTGGGAACTGAAGTATAGAAAAATAAAAGATATGTGCATAGGTTTGTCGCTGAAGTGCACAGTACTCTAATTAACTTGCAAAGCTTTGTGCCAAGAAAGTAATCTATTCTGAAGAAAAGATATAAGATTCTAAAAGAAGTAAGCTTTGTGCTTTGGTAAGAGAAAGATAAGTGAATTTTTTTGTTTTGAAAGCATGAATTTAAGTATGTTTAATAGATTATGTCCTAATCTGAAGGCTAGGGTGTAGTTGAAAGAAAGAGTTGATTTGAGTAAATTTAATGGAAATGAAGAAAGATATGTTATTCATATGCATAGAAAGAGTTTTTGGACTAATAAGTGGATGCAGGAACCTAGAAAGAATTTTTGTAGATTGAAAGTCCAACACTATGATCCTAGGGGAAGTGCGTAGAATAGAAAATATTGGGGAACATTTAAGAGAAAAAGAGGATTGAATTTGTGTTATAATTGCAAAAGGTCGGGACATATTGCTAAGGAATTCCCTGGGGTAGGCCCTATTTGTCTTTGTTGTAAGGTTGTTGGTCATGAGGTTGAGGATTGTCCAAGGATTATTGATAAAGTTGAAGGGAGGGACATAAGACAAGAAAATTTTGAAAAAAGTCAAGAGACTAAGAGTATGTTAGAAAGTCATAAAGAGAAAAGGTCAAAGGAAGTTCAGACTATGTTATTACAGTTGAAAGAAATGATGGATGTTCATAAATATGTCAGTTTACCAGAAATATTGAAAGAAAAACAATGCATAAGTGCAAAAATAAAATACTTCAACATAGACTGTATAGTCTTGGATAAAGAAACACAAGTGAATATTATGACAGAAGAAACTTGGGAAGTTTTGGGAAAGCCTATTGTGGTACCTTCTTTGGGGAGGATAGGCTTGTTTAAGGGAAATATGATAACTTTATGTGGAAGAGTAACTAGTGTACCTATTATTGTTCATGGAACATTGACTGCAGAAGAATTTGAAGTCATTAGGTTTGTTGAGGACAACACCCCTTTCCCACTTTTGTTAGGTAAGACTTGGATTGAGAAGGATCATATCAGAAAGAAAGAAGAGGAAGAATCTAGAGAAAAGAAAAAGAAAAAATTAAGGGATTTCATAGCTAGGAAAATAGACCTACTAAGAGAAGAACAAGAGGATAAGTCGAAGCAACAAAGAAAAGTAACAACGCAGGAGGGACAAAAAGAAAAAGAATTAGCTATCAAGGTTGAAAGAAGGCAATAAGGCTTGAAGGACCTATCTATCCAAGAGAGAAGTATACCCACTCAGGAAGTGTTAAGAAAAGGGATATTAACTTCAGAACCTTTGAGGGTACCTGGCATAAACCCCCCTCCTCTCCTTCAGGGCTACTTGACCTCCCGGTCTAGGATCCTTCAAATCACCGAGATGAATGACTTGTCGGGCTCCTAATGGAAACCAATTTAACGTGTCACGTGCCCTTCTTCCTTCTCGACGCAGGTTGTGTGGCAACCATGGACCATCTCCTTAGCACTCTTCAAATATTAATGCCAATGGACACTATCTCTCTATGCTAGGCTCTCTCCTTGATGTGACCATGAACTACACCCATGGGCCAGCTCCCTTCACGACCCCATGCTTCGGGACTTTTGTGAATTGCTTGCACCCTTTTTCCCGATTGCTAAATCGGTGAATTCTCCAAGACCAAATCTATGGTCAACGTTCCTCTTTCGATCAACAGTTGCGATCAAATCTTGAGTTAGAACTTCATGAGTCCTCTCTTCTCCCAACTTTGCTTCTCCCGATTTGCAAATCAACAAAGTGTTGATTTCTTGCCACGCGTCCTATCTCAATGGACGGCTAGGATTGCTTCGGCTCCCAGCTCTTCGAGTATTCTCTCCTTGAATTTTCTCCGAAGGGTTCTTCCTCCTAAATACATGGATCTCCACCATGCATCCTCCTAGATCCAATAGTCCAGAATCACCCCGCACTTCGCTCTTCGTGAAGTTGAATTGTTCTCCTTGCGATTCTTCCGAAGTCTGAATCCTCTAACTCTCGAATCTGCTTCCACCTGTCTACCTGGACGATGGATGCTTTTGCGATCTTCGGGACTTCGGCAAGTCCTAGACTCCTTTGTACAATTAGTGCACTTTTCCCTTTCGAGACTTATACTATTCTCGAACTTCTTCTGCACTCCTTGTGAATTTCTGCGTAGACTCTTCTGCGACTTTGCTCAGCTTGAAAACCTTCAAGGTTCCCCCGTTCCTCTATGTCCTTCAGTGAAATTTATCGTGCCCTCCTGGTAGTTTACACTCTCCCTCTTGAGCTTGTAATATGGACTTACAGCCTCCTCGGCCCACTCCTTGTGCTCGGATAAGCTTCTCAACAGCTTCTCTCTTAGCCTACCTGAGCATATTAATGCATCTCCTTTCCTCTGTCAATGCACTCTTGCAAAGCCTTCCTTCCTCAGAATGTTTCTTTAATCCTGGGATTCTCTTAAGGATTCCAACACTTCAGAATGTGTTGTTCTATAATGCTCTCACACCGACTCAATGCCCTCATGGAAGAGTTTCATAGAGTGTTCAATAAATCTGCATTGTGTTTCCTCCTGCACAGTCTTTGTTTCCAAGGTACCCAAGCACTTTGAAATGTCCTTGCTAGCCTATGAATTATCCTGGTATGCCCTCCTGGAAGTTTCTCTTATGACTCCATTGAGTTCAGACAATCACTCTTTGCGTCGGCTCACAGAGTTTCCTCACTCTGTCGTGCACTCCTTGCACTTAGCCTAGATAATTAGACTTAATTCAACACACTTACATATAAAAAATCGCAGCTCTATCCCTGCAGATGATTTCTAACATTAATCTACAATTCAAATGCATACAAATGACATTCAACACAAAATATCCATTACACGGAAATTGATAACAGGAAAAACTGTCATTTTCTATTAATGGTTAAATGTCCATTTACAATGTGAGTATGGACTGCAACTGAGTCTTGACTCTTCTATGTTTCTCCCCCTTGACAACAACCTCTACTGGGCAATACAATACAGAGATTTATACAAGAGGGGCTCGATGAGCTTCCCTCCAAGCTAAACCAGTGGTGTCTAATCACCATTCAAAACGCCTGACTACCGAGATAGATTACAATGATGGAAATCTACTCCAAATCGGATGTAGATCCCTCCTACTGTCACCCACTTAATGGAAACCTTATCTCCAGCTTGTGAGAAGGCACAACTTGGCTCTTCCAAGCTGTCGGCGTTAATTTTCTTTGATCATGCCTTAGATTCTTGAAGGAAAAATGAGAGGGTGATGTGTCTCCCTTACTTGAATGTGCACCACGTGTGTCAATCGGTTGGAGCGTGCTGAGGTGGAGCGATGCTCCTGCATCAGTACCTCAATAGTACAAAGCCACCACATTGGGGGAAGATAAGAATAAAAATGGAAAAAGGGATTCCAGAAACAGTTAAAGAGACTCAGATAACAAGAAAGAAGGCAAGGAAGCTCAATAAAAATAAGGCTAAGTTGGAAAATCTACAAGAAGTTAAGGAAACCATATGGAAGACTTTGCAACCAAAACCTCGCAGGAGGCAAGTTTGCAGGGCTTGAACCTCGCTGGAACAACAGGTCCGCGCATATTTGGACTTCACCCTGGCGAAGTTATATAACCATTGGAGGCACCTCGTTTGTTAGAATGACGCTCTAGAACGGTTAGAAAACACATTTATGAGCTTATGGTCTGCTTTTGGACGTTGAGACTGCACCATAATGGCTAGATTTACATTAATGGAAGCATTTTCTTATCCATTGGAAGATCTGTCATGAACGCCCCACTTATTTAACTCGTCGATCATGGTGTTGGGACCACTTTTTCTACCCGTGATTGACTGAGCTAAGTCAATAACTTTCCAAGTATCGAACTGAGTTGTCTTTCATTATCTGGAAGTATACCCCGCATGTTTATTTGTCTACCTACTATCCGTTAAAAGCTAGAATGTCAGGCGAACCCAGCGACCTTGAGAAGTCTGTCGAGGAAGTTCTTAGGAAACTCATGGACGACAAACTTGTATCTAGTAAAGGTATTCAGGTGTCGTCAACTAGGGGATTGCAAGCTTCCCCTTCAACCGGATGTCGTTCCACCCGCATCAACTTCGTAACTGAATAGAGAAGTAAGCACCACGGTGATCTGGCTAACGCGGAGTAGATCCCATCGATCCTGCATGAGTATATTCCTCCTCTGGCCAACGCTATTAACTGTGACAGTATGCCCTGTGATTTCAAGTACTCCATGTTCACTGAGTACATTCTGAAAGGAATTTGTATAGTAGGGACTCCTTTAGGGAAGATCCTATTGTTGAAGCACAGTGACTTCAACTTAAGATACCAGAAGAACTACATCATGTTAGCTCCTCATTGTTACTTAAAAAAGACAACCAGAAAGAAACCTCACCTTGTCCCGCAGCCATGGATCAAGGGGTTGGCGCAGTCAACCATGTTGAACGAATATTCCCCATTTTGGCCGCCACCAGAAGGTCAACACTTGCGTTAAAATCCTTCTATCGTTCTATCATGGAGGATATTTATGGATCAACGGAAGAATTACTATGGATTCAGGGTTGATCCACCAGATCATGGGTTTAAGTTTGAAGAGTCCTGACTGACAACATTTTTATCCTGGGAAGACCTCAGAACGATCTTTAGCACAGCGCATCAAAGAATCCTATGGAGAGGTAGAAAAGGGGAAGCGAGGTTACAAGGTAGCTTCCATATAGGATGGCACAGTGCACCTTGAATTTCAACTCTTAACCAGCAATCTAGTGAGGAAGAACCACCCCACACAGGTCACCGGGTTTGTGGTGGACCTCGCAGGAAAGTGTGTGGAGGGCCTGCAGATGAACTGGGCGAACTACCTTGTCAACAAGTTAGAAAAGGATTGTCGCGAAGCCCAGGACTTAGGATATGAGTTTCACTACATTTGGTTGATAATATTGATCTCATTTGTGGTTTGGTAGATGCCTAAAGGAGATATTTTCCCAGATATCAAACCTATAGAGCCCCTGGTCGCTCAGTTTTCCACCCTGTAGTATACCAATGACATAATGAAGCAGCGGCAGTCTAATGTCGTATTTCACAGGTATTATCAGTAGTTAAAATTTTCCATTGAAGAATTCCCGCGTATGACACCACTTACCCTGCATCAGTACTAGCCCATATCAAAGGTTTGTGTGATCCCCACTTCATTTACATCACCGCGCGAAGAGATGAACACCAGGAAATCTTGCAGTCATAGTATAAACTCTCGGATGAAGATATGGAACAGATTATAAAGGAATGGCCAGAAGAATTTCTTATACTTATCGCCGATGCAGAGTTATCTAACACTAACACTATAGGAAGCCCAATGGTTACACGATCTGAACATGTCAGATGGTCCAGTGGGACAAAGATGCAGAAAAAGCAGGTTGAAGTCTAGGACATAGAGAGTGATGAACAGGACGAAGAGAAAACTTCTGGAGATAATGGGTTAGGCTCGCCAGAAGGAGAAGATGAAGCAGAAGGATAGGGAGGATGAGATGAATGAGAAGAAGAGAAAAGAGGAGGAAAAGCCACAGTTGACCTCCCTCCATCACCAGTCACAGGATCTAGAACCCCACCACCTGAAGATCCCCATACTGGGACAGTGAACCCACAAAAGATTAAAGTTACTCTGAAGAAACCTTTAGCAAGGAAGAAGACGTGCACCAATAAGCCACAGTTGGAAGCCACTCTCGGTGACGACAACATTAGTCTTTTCCGCGGAGCTATGGAGGACGCCTCTGAAGACATGTTGCAAAGATACGAAGAGAAACAGGTGGCGTTGTATGAAAAGATTGAGAGGGAATTGAAGGAAGTATAACAGGTTGTTCGCTTGGTCCACGCATTTCCTACTACGTCATCTACGCCTTCCTCATCACAGACCGCAGACTTGAAGAACGAACCAACTTCGTGGGGTGAACTAGGGATTTGGGTCATCCTCACCCAGTATAGCATCAAGTTCCCACCCCTGTAGAAATACAGGCTAGCCCCAACTTGGATGTTGAGGTTAACCTTAAAGGAGTACCTTCAGAATAGGTTGAAGTATTGGAGGCAAGTTTGAATGCATACAGAAGGAAACAGAGGGAAATGACCGCTGAAAGAGCATCCCAGCTAAGAAGGTTTTTCGATGAAACAAAAGCTCGATTCCAGAGAGCTCAGGAAGAAAAGTAGAAGGCTACAAAAGCCTTGAAAAAGGAGAAAGACGAAGTCCTAGTATGGTTACGAGCAGCACAAGATAGTGTAGTTGCCTATGAAAGAGAGAAAGCAGAGCTTCAAGCGAAGCTTCAGGAGGAAAAGAGAGTTGGCGAAGCCCAGCTACAGAGGGAAAAAGAGCAGTTGCTCGCAGAGCAGTTCAAGGTCAAAGAAGCAATAAGTAAAGCATGTCATTGTATACCAGGCTTGGTACAGAAGGAGCAAGAGCCTATCAAAGCTCAAGTAGCGAAGCTCGCAGAGACCCTCCAGCAATTTAAGGATAGGATAGCCGAACTGGAGGCCTGAATAGTGTCGAGCACCCTGCAGGAGGTGTGCGACCAGAGGGAGGAGTCCGCCAAAAATATAGTAGAAATTATAAGATCCCTTGCCTCGACATGTAAACAATTTAGTGACAGAAGCGCCCAGACGTATGAACGCCTCGCCAAGGATCCAGAGTTAAAGAATCTAGAAGCTCAGTTACAAGAGGCATAGTAGAAAGCATTTTCATTGCATGCACAGATGAAGCTACTCACAGCAATGGAAAGGATGAAGAGATCCCAGGAGCAGCGCACAATACAACAACAGATCATTACCCTCCAGGGTAACGTGATGGAAGTAACACAGAAGTTACAACCTTTTCAGGACAAATCTTGCAAGGTGTTCGAGGAGATAGATGGCCATGGTTCATAGTTAGATCAAGTAGTTGCAACAGTAGAACAATGCTTGGAAGGGCCTGTTACAGAGCAGAGGTGAATAAGGAGGATCTAGTGCTTAGTGCGCATATCTCTTGTCTTATGCGAAGTTTGACTCCATGGCTTAGTGCACAAGAGTGACTGGATGTAAGATTTTGTCGAATAATAAAGAGGCGAAGTGGTTTGTGGACGTAACCCCACCCAGGGGTGAACCACGTATATTTGGTGTCTCATGGTTTTCTTTGTACAGTGTATTTTTTGTTATACATTTTCTTAGTGCTTTGATTATGATATGTAATGAATGTATATTTTGTTGCTTAAGTACTTTACTTATGTTAAAGGGTAAATGCTTGTTAGACTTAAATCACAGTGCTAAGTGCTAAGGGTGCATAATCATTAGTTATTATTGTTCTTATCTATCTTTGATTATGCTCTGCGATGTTAATGAGGTTAATCCACTAATGCATGTTCACTTCCTAAGCGTTAACAGAATATTCTGTGAAGTGCTCTTATCACATAATCTTGTCCCAGCCTAGTTACAGACACTTGTGTCCTGTAACCCCCCCTACTTCTACCTCGGGTGAGACCTCTCCTGCTTCGCAGGTGTTGCCTAAAGGGTTGGTAGTCGGGGTTTTGTTGGTGCGTTGTTAAGCATTGAACCCTGGGTCTACCCCTGTGCCAACATTCCTCTTGCATCTCAAAGTTTCATCATTGATTCTATACTGTCAGAGTCTTCCATATGTCTCATGCTCTTGTTCAAAGGATGTCTATCAACTTGTGTCAGACATTCCTCAGAACTCTTGACTTTGCATGTTGGCCATACCCTTAGTGTGTCTCAAAATTACATGAAGTTGTAGTCCTATTATGCACCCTGGTCCTACTTTCATCATTGGTAGTTAAACTTGAACCCAGCAGTCGACATTTCATCATTGGTCGGTGACTGGGTGGTTTCTCTTTTGTTCGACGGCAAGAAATCTATTCACACATTGTGATTTTTACAGTGTCTTGGATGCCATTAGCCTTATTGGTGGTTTCCTCACCTTTTTCAGTAGTTTTCCTTATTGGCTGCTATTTAGAGGGTCCTTTTCGTGTACATCTTGCATCCGGTACATGTGAAAGATGCACAGGGTTGTTGGTTCGTGAACATGTTCTTCATTTGATTTACTCCAAATCATGAAGCTCCTACTTTGAACCTCGTGTTGAATGATGAGAGATGCCTCAATTCTCTCCTTTCAACGGGTCTCCTTCCATTGACTTCAGCTCATCTATTCTGGAGATGAGACCAAGAGTCTTATGAGTACCTAGAGACTTGCAGTCATTAGTGGCAAGTTCTCCCACCATCGACAGTTGGGAATACCTCAAAGTATCCTAATCGATAGATTCTTGAAGTGTTCGACCCCGACACCTTTATTCACACTTGTAATAATGTACTCAGTGCCTTGATACCTACTTTCATTATCGATAGGTTGTCTCACATTTGTTAACGGTATACCTTAATGATTGGTAATCAAATGAAGTATCATTGTATTCGAACTCAACTCCTTAATTCACACAATGTAGACTCGCACCTTTGGTGGATCGTGTAGAAGACTTGAAGACATCAGTTCATAGTCACAACTTTCTTGAGTTGTTGCTATCTTTCATTGGACTAGTACCTATGTGACTTCAATGATCGTGGGAGATCAGATTCTACTCCATTGTATACAGATATCTTCAGATTGATTTTGAGACTAGTTTTATTAGGCCTTGTTCATGACTATGACATCCTTTGGCATGTATCCGCCTTTGTATTTCCTACTCATGGAAATGAACATTTGTTTGGTATATTTTCACATGGATCTGCAGTGTAATTCAAATTGGCAGCCATGTGCGCAAAGTCAGTACAGATTGTAATATTCTCAGGAGCAACCAGTTCTTCCAGGTGGGTCTCCATTACTCCACTTCTGGGTATTATAATGCATTTCAGCCATCGTAGATACTCCTCTAACCTCACACATTAGGGGGCATATGTTATAGAAATATTTGCCTCACCCTATGCAAATTTTCTCAAAAGGTCATTTTCCATTTCCCTATGCAGACTTGAAGTACCTTTTTGCAAATCCCAGAGATAAAAACAATATTTTTCCACATATACTCGTCCTACATATTACACAGAACGCGTATACGCAGGTTGCACCACTACAGCCCACGTACATCGGGTTTTGTGCCCAAAATTAAAAAATGGTGTCGGGTTTCCATGTCACGTCACGAGATCTATGATCCTTGACCTTCTGCATACTGGAAACATTCTGACTTGACCCTTCAGTTCCACTTGAAGGATATAAATGGGCCAAATTCGAGCTATGGAAAAGAGGAGACGAATTCAACTTTGAGAATAAAGTTACTCTAGAGAAATTATTCACTTCATATTGATTATGCATCCCTTTATCCTTTTAAGTCTGAACACATTGTTCATCCCCCAAGCTCTTCCCTACTTGATTGAGAACCTCATTGTATCTCTTATATGATCTTTCCTTTGGTGGAGGATTGAAGTGGTGGAGGCCCATCTGGAAGGGACTTAGTTTCCCGGTTATGAGCCATGCCGACACAGAAGTTTGTAAGCCATTCACTTATGTTGGTTACATTTTAATAGAAATACTATTTTCTCATCCAATTAATATCTTGCAAATATTTGAATTGTTATTCCATGGGCATATTTGTTATGAATGTTGATAGATTATTCTATTGAATGTGCTAACATTATATCTTATCACCATATGCTTGTGTTTCTTGGTTTTTGAGGACAAGTTGCAGGTGTATTGATTTGATTCAAGTGCTCAACGGTGGACTTCATCGAACATCTGGACGAGGTAGGCTCTTTATCTTGTCTTGTTAGCATATTTGTTTATATAGCATACCTGATATTAGAGTTGATTTATGCAGTCATTTTCGTCTGTTGTGGTTTACCCCTAGCCATAGAGAGATTTTCCTCGTAACAGTGTAAATTAATTCTTGTTTGTAAAAGTTTCAGATGAATAATTTTCCATTACTCCATAATGATGATATATTTTTTGTAAATAAGAACTTGAATTTATTTTTGTATATTTTCAATTTATTTTTTCTTCATTTTTTGTTAATCATATTTTACTTATATATAGATACAACTTTCAAACTGTTTAATAGGTTATGCATGTATTTTATATTTTTTAGTATTAACATAATATCTTTTGTGTTAGTAGAAGATTATGCATGTATATTTTTTTATTCTACTAACACATTTCAAGTTAATGGTAACTGTAAAAACAAACTTGAGAAGATTGATCAAGAGAATGAAGTATTTCAATCAATGGTTAAACTTCAAAATTTTACTAATTAGGATCAATAATATCATTAATTGTAATATTTCTCCGCATAATTTAGTACTTTAATTTTTTTTTGCCATAATTATTATCAATTATATTATTTTTCTATATTATTTTTCTAGGCTTCCTATCAAATATCGCATGACAATCATTTTGGATTATATGATAGGATTGAGACCTGGTTAGAAAAATATTACTCTAATAAGTATCCTAATAAGTATCCTATGAATAAAAACATTCTCATTTTATACATAATGCATGATGAAATAACTTATTATGTCTATGGTTTAAGACTAGACCTTTTGTTGCTAATGGTTGTTATTGAAAATATTGTTGTAGGTTTGGAGTTACATAAATGATTACATTGGCACTATGACTACACCTAGATTTAGCTTGTTTTGGCTTACTATAATATAGTGTAGTGTAGGGTTAGGAATAGTTTAATGTTTATTTTAGGATATTCCAGTCTTTGTTTTAGTTTTCTAGTTAGATTCATTATAATATAGTGTAGTGTAGGGTTAGGAATAGTTTAATGTTTATTTTAGGATATTCCAGTCTTTGTTTTAGTTTTCTAGTTAGATTCATTGTAATTCATTTCTTTTAATAAAGAAGTTTGTTAGTTGAACATATTAGTTTTGTTAGAAAAAAAAAAAATTGTCTTGAGAAATCTTAGTTGATTTGCATAAAAAGTAAACATAATTTAGTTGTGACTTAGTTGATTTGCATAAAAAGTAAACATAATTTAGTTGTGAGAATCAGTGGAATAAGTAAAACTACATCAAGTCTGAAATTTGGTTGTCTTTTCAGCATATCTCATAAAAATTTAATTCTTTCTTTTTCATGTTCTAGTATGCCTCTTATCAAAAAATTTGAGGAGGTCAAGTTTTTTGAATAAACAACTTTGAATATTTTAGGTTGATTACTAGTTTCATTTCCTATTGCATTCTAGAATTTAATTTAGTCACGATTGTTGGTTTAGTTTTCTTGGCTTGGAGAGTTAGGATTTCTTTGTTTTTTCCTAGTTTGTTTCCTTTCTTAAACCATGAGAAGTTTTGTAGGTAAATGACAATGGTAATGTTTGGGTTGTGCCTGGATTACTATCACATCCTACAAAAAAATCATCACATTTAATAATCCTAACAAATTTCTTAACAAGTAGACTTGATTTTTGTGTTTGTGGTGGAACATTTGTGTTTCCAAGGATTCATATCTATAACACTTTCACATCAACCTGTAGGTTTCTTACAAGTATTTTCTTTTGAGCTTCATTCACTTCACATTAAATAGTTGATACCTAGGGTGATTGATGATAGGAAGAACCTTAGGAAAAACTTTGGGAGTGAGTAATTTTCTAAATCAAAACAAACTCTCGTATCACCCCACTTCCTATACACTCATTGAATACACAATATTTATATGTGAATCGTAAGGGTAATCAAAATATAAATAGGAAGTTGAAAGCACTATAAAAGTGTGTGAAGTACAAGTAAACCCGGCGGGGCTATGGACGCTCATTGGTAGCGGGTCCATGCTTGTATGATATCAAGGAACCTTCATCGGGGCTATGGACGCTCACAGAAAACGAAGCAATGTTGGGTAAAAGAGAGATGAGGAACACATATAGGAAACTATTTTACTCACCCAGAGTAAAAGTACTAGGTTATTCCCAAAGATAATTATCTATGGTTGAAATATAAGGAACAATTAACCCCATAGATTGGCTCAAAGAGATGGTCTATCATTTACTTGATGTTCAGTGCTTGATGGGAATATCTTTCTAATTCAAGGACACATGGTGATACCCATAACTAAAAATTTGTTCTTATGGTTATTTGAGATTATCTTTACTATTAAGTGTGAATAAGTCTCTTGAGAGGAATAACAGAGAGACATAACTGCTTCACCCAGTTAGTCACCAATTGTTGTAGCTAAACAACAACCTCAGTGTTTGTTTTATTTTTTCATAAAATAATTAGGCCTCTACCAAAAATTTTCAATTTTTTATTTTGTAATTTTTATCTTTGGTTAATATAGTTTTGGTTTTTATTCAATTCAAGTTTATTTTCAAAAGATTAATTTTTCTTCATTAAATTTCGTTATGGGAGTTCAAGCAAAGCTGTCAAAATCACCCAGGGATCGCACCAACCCTTAATATGGTTGGATTTTTGGGTGTCTCCTCCAAACTAAACACATCTTAAGGATATTGAACTTGGGTTGCCTAGCAAACAAAACCGACACCTTAACCAGTTAAGCTAACGGGAATTGACACTTATCAACCAGTTACAACCAAGGAAGGAGATGTTTTTATTAATAAAACTATGATAAAAACAAGCTAGCTATCTTTGGAAATGGTCTCTTTTTCATCCAGGATAATTACAAGATAGAAATTATTAAATATTATAGATCACAGATATCTGGATCTGGGCTTTACAAGTCTTTTGATTTCAAAATTGTATCTAGTATCCATAAGCTTCATAAGATGTGATCTTCCGTTCATAAGTGGATGCCAAACACTCGGATAAATTTTGAAGAAACTTAGCAAAAGTCATGATGCAATATTTAAGTAATTAAATATTCCTTTTATTTTATTTTGTCCAAACCTATCTAGATCTAGATGAAATCATGAGTATCTTCTATAGCTTATCTGTGGATTTCGGATACATCTATTCATGCACTACCTTATCCAAAACATATCCATATCTGGATCCTTTATTAAAATATTCCTTGTTAAGTCCCAGATACCAGATACATTTCTTTACTGCGGTTTAAAAAAAAAATATCTGCACTCAGGAATCGTGATGAAACACTTCTCTACGGTCTTCCAAATACCCAGATATCATATACTTTTTAAAAAAACATTTTCAAGTTGTATCTAGATATGGACCATATGAGAGGTAATTCCTGTATAACCTCCGGATTTCTGCATTTATTCATAAAATGGGTTATATCTGGATCCTAGCTAAATTGGGAGGTTATATTTGTTTTGTCTCGGATATATCTATATGCCTGGATATATCTGTATTTAATAAAAGACTAAATACAATTTTCCCTCTGATTACTTATTAAATACAGAGTATCAGTTGTTTTAAAATTTTGATATTTATTCGCCATACGTGAAATAAATTGGAATTGTT
>JASDQU010014102.1:131667-142760 GCA_032191745.1 Picea mariana
TTTAGCCACTGAAGAGAATCCATCTGCCATAGACTGGATTTTGCTCATCGTGAAAAGCTTCTTGCGAGCTTTGCACCATTGCCAGATACTATCGGAATTCTCCATTGGGTACACTTCCGTGCAACAGTAACTCAAACTTCCTCAAAGATCAGAGCCCTCAAAGCGGCGTACAAGGTTCAAATTGCACTAACTAATTAAAAAAACTGGATCAATAGCCAACCATCTTACCCAGAAGATTGAACGGATCACATCTATGGAGTCTGCCGAGCCCAACTAAAGAGAATTGTCAAATCAAATCCTGATACGATCAAGAAGCCACTATTGCTTAAGACCACTGCTCGTTTTTTTCAATTTCCAGATCAAAGCTCTGGTAGGAACCCAAATAACCAAACTGACTAAGAACAAGGTTTGATCGAAAGGGTTACAAATTCATTGATCAAACTGATGACCCAACAAAAATCGATTGATCCAAACACTGACATGTGCTTCCAATTACACTGAAAATAACTTGAAAAGAAACAGCGCAACTTACCAAAAGGACAGGTGATGGTAGTCTAGTAGCTTCATCTGCAACAAAAAATGAGCGCTATATCTCAATAGATAAGGAGTGGAAGCCCTGAACAGACAACAATTGCATGATAGCGGAGCCAACAAAATGGGGAAGACAATCGCAGAACTGGCGTGAGAAGAGACACATGCCCAGGAGGCAACGCTCCCGTTCATCAAACTAGGAAATGTAATGGAGATTTGTTTGAGATGGTACTCAGAGCCTATTATGTGGCATTTATAATTTTGTTAATTTTAATTGGGAACAAGCACCTCTACTCTTACGATCGGTTCTACGATTTCGATACGATCGGTTCTACGATTTCGATAGTATAACCTATATTGACATTGTCCCGTTGTTTAATGACAAGCCTTGGAAATTTTAATTGGCGCAACATAAGACACTGTTAGGACTTGGTCTAGTCTTCTATGGTTGAAATGGGGTATATAGTGAGCTTGTTATATGTAAAAAGTAGGTGTTGACTAAGTTCGTTGAAATGGTAAATAGTGTGCTTGTTATATGTAAAAAAGCAAAAAGTAAGTGTTATGGTAAATAGTGCGCTTGTTCTTGAGAAAGTTTGTTGAGGATATTTGTTCTGTTTTTATATGGACTTTATGATTCACCCTTACTAGTCTTGTCTTGTCTTTTTAGGATTGAAGCTTCTTCTCTTTACTCTCCCAATAAGAAATAAGAGATATTGCATAAGTAAACTTATAGGGGAGATTCATTTTGGGGTTTGGTGGTTTGATAAATGTCGAGGGAGTGCACACGCACCAGGGTTTGACAAGTGGAAGGAAGGGACTTTTGAGTTCTCGTAAAGGGAGTCAATAGACTGACGGGATGGACCATGTTAGTTGACAGGGGGGAGGAGGGACAATTCTTTGGGAGGAGCATACTTTTGATGAGGATGACCTGGAGGGATTACGGACTGGCTTAACCTACTATGGAGGAAGTTGAGTTGGCCAATATCTTAGACCCCGACGGACGATGATTTTTGGAGTCAAGTGGGCATTTACAAATCAAATGAGGAATTTTGTGCAGAACTCCACCTGAAAAGACAGGTAAAGTATGTACCGAACCCTTTATTTAATGCAAATCGACTGGATGAGATACCTGTTAGACCCCAGCTAACAAGAGATGAATACGATGGTTGCTCAATGGACACGAGGTCCATCGGGATTATCGACACTTTATTTGAGACGAAAGCGACGGGAGGTTTTATGTTTTCGCATTTACCAAAAACTACATAGGGTTCTGGCCTTACCTTCCTGCAGACGTCGAGCTATGGGCTTAGAAATGGAGAGGATTGTCTACGAACTGTGGCTCATACAAGATTTGTGAATGGGGTTTCAAATATACAGGATAGAGCGTCGGTGAAAGGAAGGCTTTTCACAGAGAAAGGTTTTAACTTCAAAGCAGATACTGGTGGGACTGTGGAGTTGGAGAGGAGACCCTGGGAGACAAAACCCTGGAAGCCTAGAAAAAAGAAGGCGAGGATGGTGTTGGGACGAGACGTGGGTTTCCAGGAGGTGTCGTCTCTCTCATTATGTGCATTGGTTGGTCGATTCAGTTACTGGGTGCTGTCGAAAAAAGACATATTTTGGTGGGTTGAAGAAAATTGGAAATCTATGTTGGGTTGTCTTCTAGAAGTCCTAGTTTTAGTCCAAGGATGGTATCGTTTCAAGTTCATAGACGTGGTTGATGTGGAGAAGATCCTTGATCGAGTCTGGTTGTATGGCACTGGTAGTTTAATGCTTAAATGTTGGACTCATCTCTTTGACCCAGAAAAGGATCATATTAGATTTCCCCATTTATGGGTTTTATTATTGGGATGTCCTCTGGTCTTCTGGAATTTCGAGGCCTTTAAGACGATTGGTGACTCCTTAGGAAAATTCGTGCATGTAGACCCGCATATGTTTTCAGGATAGGATAGGAGGGTTGAAAAGATACTGGTTGAATTCGATTTACACCAAGGTTTGCCAGCAGAACTAGAAATTGATCGGCGAGGCTATGTTTACTTGCAAAGGCTGGATTATTGGGGGATCTCGTTCAGATGCTCGGTCTGCAAGGAAGTGGGACACCTGAAAATTCCCTGTCCCAGTTTGATGTTGATGTTGTAAAGGAGATGGATTTGCAAAGGTCTTTGGATGGATTTGTTGTTTCTTGTGAAGAGGGGGTCCTTTCATCCTTGGATGTGACTACCGACTCTTTGCTAGGTAAGCTCGAAAAATTTTGTCCTGCACTTTTTCTCTCTCTCACTTTGTTTGATTTAGAGTTTCTTCGAGGAATCTACTTGGAAAACCACTGTCTGGTTTCTTCACCTTCCATGTCTAAGTTACCAGTCTCCTATGTTTTGAATAAAGTTGTTAACAAGGAATTGTTGAGCACAGTTGGTGTGGGGGTTAATTTGGAGTCTTCTGTTGTTTTATTTGAGGAGGGTTTATCATCGGGTAGGTTTGTAAGGGTTTCAGAAGGGGTTTTATCTAATGACAGTCCCCTAGGCATTGAGAATGTTTCTTACAAAACAATAGGTGGCTATGAGTGTGATATTCCCCTTCGACCAATCCCTGAACATGAGTCTCAGGAGGTAAAAGGGTTTTTGTGTTCATAAATTTTAGTCACTACCCTGGACAGATTGAATGAGAAGTTTTTATTGAATGAAGATGGTACTGTTTCTTGTGATGAGGAGGCAGTTTATGTGGATAGCAACAAAGTTTTTTCACAGTCGGAAGCCTCTATTCAAACAGTGGTTGATGATTCCTTATCAACCTTTTATCCCCTCATATAAAGAGGTACTAAACCATACTCCTCTCGATATTTACTGGGAGGGGGGGGGGGGACTTACTGTCATCCTCTTCAAAGGAAAAGACAATTGTGGTGACTGAAGGGGATAAAGTTTGTAGGAAGAAATTGGAGCCATCAACTATGAAAGGAGTTGTGTATGGAGGGCCGAAGAAGGAGTTTTCCCCTTTAAAAACAAGAAGTGCTAGAAAATTGGGGAAGTAGAAAGAAAATATTGGATTTACAAGTTTACAGGGCTTGGAAGGACCAAGGGCGCTTGGAGCTCAGAAAGCCCTTGCAAGGGGTAAAAACTGATAGTAGTTTCCCTAAATGTAAGAGGAGTGGGGGGTGCTCCAAAGTTCTTAGCCCTCAAACAGTTTCTAGATTTGGTAAAACCTAATATTTTATTTATTCAAGAAACTATGGTCAGTGAACACAAAGTGAGGGAGATTTTTGAAAAACTATTACCTATGTGGAAGTTTTGTGGGGTGGATTCAAATGGTTTATCAGGGAGGTCTGTTATCTACTTGGAACCCAAGGAGAGATGATTTTAATGATTTCTTGACTCCTGCAGGAATCCTATTGGATGGACTTGTTAAGGATCTCAACAAAAGAATGAAGTTGGTAAATTGTTATGGTACTTATGGAAATATATAGGATTTGTGGGACAATGTGAAGCTGGATGGTCCACTGAAAGAACATAACTTAATTTTGTGAGGTGACTTAAACTTTACTATTTCTGCTAGGGAAGTTTGGGGCTCTTTTCCTAGGATTGATCATATGGCTTCCTACTTTAATCAATTGTTTCAAGAAGAAGGATTAATAGATGTGGAACCTGTCAAATTTCTCCCAACTTGGAGGAATGGGAAAGGAGAGCAGGATTTTATTGCTAAAAGATTCGATCGCTTATTAATTAATGAAAATTTGGCATTGTCTGGTTACATATATAAGACTTGGGTGGTTAATGTCAAGATTTCTGACCATGTGCCTGTGGTTTTTCAATTGGATCAAGAACAGGAAAATATTAGTTATCCTTTTAAATTCAATTCTGTATGGTTAACTGAACTAGATTTTGTGAAGTTAGTGAGATCAAATTGGAACGAGATTTTGGGTACAAAGGTCACTTCCCCAATGGATTCTCTTGTACAAAAAAACAAATTACTAAATTCCTTGGTCATTGGATGGGAGAGAAACAAAAAAAAATGTCTAAGGAGAAATTAACCCAACTAGAAGTAGACTTAGATATCCTTTATACTGATTTTCCTGGGGGTTTTGAGAAGGATGAAGATAAAGGATTGGTTTTAGACAAAGAAAAAAGGAAACTAGAACTTTTAAAGAAGGAGGAGGAAACTTGGAGACAAAAGAGCAGGATCAATTGGCTTGCATCGGGAGACATGAATGCTAAGTTCTTTCAAGCCTATGCAAATGATAGAAAACAGACAAATGCCATCTAGGATATTAAAAAGTTGGATGGATCACAAATTACAAGCCAACATGATTTAAAAAAGGAAGCAATTTAATATTTTCGAAATATCTTCAAAGCTCAGGAGAATCTCTCTATTATACAACAATTGGATGTTATTAGAGTTTACCCTAGAATTTTTTCTGAGGAAGGACTTAAAATTGCAGATCTAGTTTTACTATCTGAAGTGTTGACAACTCTGAAAGGGTTTTTTGTTTCAAAAAGTCTTGCGCTGGATGGCTGGATTGTCAAATTCTTTTTGGAGTTTTTTTAATCTTTTGGGGCTTGAATTGTTGGATGTGGTGGAAGAGTCTATATTGAAAGGAAAGGTTACATGAGCCCTAAATGATACCTTTCTAGCACTCATTCCAAAAAGTGATTAGCCTGATTCTTTTGAAGGCTTTAGACCCATTTCTCTGTGTAACTTGACATATAAAATAATTACGAAAATCATTGCTACCATAATCAAAACTTTACTTTCGACAAGTATTTCAAAGGAACTGTTTGGCTTCTTGGAGGGTAGACAAATCACCGATGCCATTGGATTGGCACAGGAGGCTTTGCACAGTAAAAAGATAAAAAATTTAAAATCTTTGGTCTTAAAACTAGATATGATGAAATCCTACGATAGGGTGGATTGGATTTTTCTAAGGTTAGTTTTACTTCATATTGGTCTAAGCCTAGAAGCCACTGATTGGATTATGGGGTGTGTAAGTTTTGCAAATTTCTCTGTCTTAATTAATGGAAGTCCATCCAAATTTTTTATAAATTCTAGAGGATTGAGGCAAGGATGTCCTCTTTCCCCACTACTGTTTTTACTTATTGTGGAAGGACTTAGTAGACTTATTTTGAAGCTGGTTGAAAAAGGTAAAATTGAAGGAGTCTTAGTTCCAAATGGAATCAGAATTACACACTTACTTTTTTTGGATGATGTTATTTTATTTGGAAATGGTTCTCTCACATAATGGTGAGCATTAAAGGAGGCACTGTTATAGAAATATTTGTCTCACCCTATGCAATCTTGCACAGAAGGCCTTTTTCCATTTCCCCATGCAGAATTTTAATCCCTTTTTGCAAATCCCAGAGCTAAAAATACAATTTTTCCACATATATGCACCTTGCCTACTATACAACATGCGTATACGCAGGTTGCACCACTACAACCCGCGTACATCGGGAAATGTGCCCAAAATTGGAAAATGGTGTTGAGTTTCCATGTCACGACAGGAGATCAATGATCCTTGGCCTTCCATATACTAGAAACATTTCGACTCGACCCTTCAGTTCCACTTAAAGGCTATATATGGGCCAATTGCGAGCTATGGAAAAGAGGAGAAATAATTCAACTTTGAGAGCAAAGTTACTCTGGAGGAATTATTCACTTCACATTGAGTCTGGATCCCTTTATCCTTTAAGTCTGAACACAGTGTTTAGCCCCCAAGCTCTTCCCTTATTAAGTGAGAACTCCATTGTCTCTCTTACATGAGCTTTCCTTTGGTGGAGGATTGAAGTGGTGGAGGCCCAGCTGGAAGGAATTTAGTTTCTCGGTTCTGAACCGTGCCGACACGAAAGTTTGTAACTTATTCACTTATGCTAATCATATATTAATAAAAATACTCTTTTCTCGTCCAATTGATATCTTGCAAATATTTGAATCATTATTCCATGGGCGTATTTGTTATGAATGTTAATGGATTATGTTATTGAATGTGAAAACATCATGTATTATCACCATTTGCTTGCTTTGCTTGGTTTGTGAGGACTAGTTGCAGGTATATTGCTTTGGGTCAAGTGCTCAACAATGGACTTCATCGAACGTCTGGACGAGGTAGGACTTTTATCTTGTCTTGCTAGTATATTTTTTTATATAGTATACTTGAGAATAAGGTTGATTTCTGCAGTCATTTCCATTTGTTTTGGTTTCCCCTAGCCATAGCAAGATTTTCCTCGTAACAAAATTGGTGACCATACTGGGGATAGAATCTTAGTTTTTGGGGTTTGGAGTGTTTTTCTCCTTAGATTTCTCTCGTTCATATTGAGTTTCTTATCGTATGATTGCTTGATAGCCTCTGTTCACTCTGGGTCTGATTCTTTCAACCTTCTCCTTAGCCTAGCTATATTTTTGACACATATACATGGGTTTTTGCTTAACAGTCGCGTATATATGCGTGTTGTCCTTCTGCAAGTTGTGTACATACGTGTTTTTCCCTTGAACATTCACGTACATCAACCTCTTTTGCTTGTTTGCTGGGTTTGGTGGTTGCTAGGTAGGTTTTGATGATTGCTAAGTCTTCTTGGGTCTCTGTAGTGACTATTAAGTGTCTATGGGATGACATAAAACCTGTCTTTGGTTGAATTTTTGGGCGGTGCCTTTCTCATCAACATTTCATTTTGATTGTCCTTGTACATTGGGTTGGGTGTTTTGCTCCTGGGTATCCTACTTGAGTTGTCTCTTTCTATACATAGTAGAGTCTTTATATATCAAGTTGTTGTTCGGTCCATGCATTTTCATTTTCTTATATTGAAAATACAAAAATATTAGGCATTTTACATTGATTGACATTTTGATCTTCCAAGTCTTTTTCATTTATCTTAGTGCATGTAAAGAAAGATTTCATTTTTATTTAGAATTGTAGAATTGAATTGAAAATTGCATTTTTAAGAAGCATATCATTTATTGAAAATTGAAGTTAGGACTTTGCATTGTATTCATATTTACCTTACTTGTTGAGTCATAACATCACTAGTTTCACGACCGCACCTTTTTGAGTAAGCACGGCCATTAAAATTAACGCTATAATTTAAAATTGATTAATAATGATTTTATTTTCTAGGGTGCACAAACTAGCTTAGGATTTAGTGCCTTGGAATATGTTTTTGTGAGTAAACTTCTCCAAGGATATTAAATCAACATATGTATATGACTAAGGGAGTGGAGAAATCCATTGTATAATCAGTAATATCAGGAGGCTCCGCTTACATCGGAGTTAATCACGAGGTCGCGCGAGGTCGATTGAAGGGATATCCCCCCGATACCTTCTTAGCGTCAGAGATATTTTGGGGGATCTATTCATATCTGGGGATCTTGCTAGTGTCCTTACCTCCGTAAGAGGCGGTGCTTTCAAGGTTTCAGGATTTGCTACCCTGTCCATACAATGGACCTGACTTACAACTTCTCGCATGTGCATCGGTTATACAGTGGTTGCTTAGTTACTTGACTTAGGTGCCACATAGGTTACTTGCAGGGGTTATTCTACAGGTACCCCAGGTCAGATAAGGGTCAGACAACACACAAAATTTATGGAGGATTACCTCTTTGGGGGGATCTAACTGACTGGTTGTTAAGCCCACAAGGGCCTTTATAACTCATTTTGTTACCTTCGATCTTTAGCAGGGAGTCTCGGGCCCCTCTTGGGTGAGGCATACCTACTTTAGGGAGGGAGGCCCCTTTCACCCACTTTATCACGTTTGTGTGCATATTGGTCGTTTGATTATTTTTGGTGTGCTCTTTGATTACTAGTTGGCCTTAGAATTTTATTCTAAGTTTTCATTATCATGGATAGTGGAGTTCATTTGGTTCCCTCATTTACCACTACCCCCCCATGATGTTCACTCATTTCATGGGGACGAATCCATCCTCTTTTCATAATGGTATGAAAAATTATGACGCTCAATCCATGCCTTCAGTCTCTAATCATTTTCCTATTGATATGTTGAATGTGCCTTCACCCTTTCCATCCTCTCCCTAGCCCACTTATATGAATCCTAACATTGGATCTGGGGGCACCATGGCCTCGCCGTCTACATCTTCATTTGATAGGAATCATGTCCCTCAACCAAATCTCACTGTGGGAGGTTGGAACCTCCCCTCTTATGGATCCAATCCTAGCTATGTTTTTTCAGGAGCCAGTACTCAAATGGGTGGTTATTCTACTTATTACACCCCATCTGTGTATCCTTCATCTTCCATGCCAGTTCCTACGAAAACTTTTCCCATGGCGGGTCCCCATATATCCACGGGTCTTTCATACAGGGAGAATCAATTTTACAGTTCAGGATACCCTCTTCATAAAACCCCTTCACATGGGGGCAACATATATCCTCACTGGAATAATCCTTATCATACTTTTGTCTCTTCGTAGAAATATGCTTAAGTGATGATGCCCACACAAACGTCTATGGATCATTTAGGCGGAGGATACTACCCTTCCGAACAGGGTCAGGGTGTAAACCAGAATCCTTCCTGGCCTGCAATGTTTCAAAGCCAATCCTTCCTGGGACCTTGGTATGAAATACCACAACCCACCACTAGTCCAGTCACTGCGAGTCATACTGGAGCTCCGTAACTAACCTCTGCCAGTCATGTTGGATATTGGTCGACGACCTCTGCAATTCATGTTGAATACCTGCAACCAGTCGCTGATAATCATGTTGGGGGCATCACTCTAGTCGCCACGAGTCAAATCGATGTCACATCTCCAACCTCTGTACATCATGTCAGAGATGATTATCTCGCCTCTGCCAGTCGCGCGAGAGCATGCCACCAACCATTGTAAATGATGTTGGGGGCATTCATACGATCGCAAAGCCTAGATGTCTCAGACATAAGCCTAAATTCCTTTGCATTACTTGTGAAGGAAATCACCTTACTAGCTTATGCCATGCTACTGTTGGGATACCGGAAGCGTGGTCTTCACCTGAGGGCCCTTCGAGTTCTGAGGCGTCTGTGGTTTCCACACACCCTGTTTCTCCGTTGATTGACACGACAGTCCTCTCCTGACCACACACCTGTTGTCGAGGGTGATGTGTCTCTTGTCCCTGTTATCGCACATCCTATTCAACCTAGAGTTGAAGAAGTGGTCATACCAGTGCAATCTCTTCTCAATCCAACTCTCCTTTTGGAGGGTGATGCATCCTTCAACCATGTTATTAGCATTTATGATACTGCACCTTCTGAACAAGAGAGAATTTTACTCTCCTCGAGTACTCTTCCTTCAAGTCCTGGAGAGGTTCCCTTTGATTGGAATGGTTTTGTGGGGTATCCAATGCCTCCGCCTATGTCCTTTCAAGTAAGAGACATTATCTGATATATCACGGAGACGATAACCTTCTCTAGCACTTTATCCTCCTTGACTTGGCGAGATTTGGGTTTTCCCAAGCTTGTGTCGGCTATTCGTAAGATACTAACATTCCACAAAAATCCAGCATGGGAGCCTTGGCCTCCCCCGTGACATGCCGCCTAGAAACTCCCAAGCAATTCTAATTTAATCTCTTTTTCGACTCATCTAAAAAAGCGAAAAGATTGTCGAGTGAATTTGTCCCTTTCACACTTGTTAAATTGGACATGAAAGGTCGTGATTCTTAGTTAAGCTCTTTTCTGACTTGTTTTCAAAAAGTGAAAAGATTGTCGAGTGGACTTGTCTCTTTCACACTCATAAATTGGATTTCAAAGGACGTCTATTTGGTACAAGTTTATCCCTTTTTCACACCAAATAGACTAAGATTATGAAAAAGGACATTTTTTGGTGTTAAGTTGTGATTGTATCTCATGCCCTTACTTGCAGTATTGAGGCTATAGTCGGTTCTCACTTTGTGTTATAAACCATTTTCCTCAGCAGTTTTTCATCCTCAACCAAGTAGAGCCTCGTTTATATGCTTTGCAACTTGACACTCTATACCCAGGAGGGAACATTCCCCCAAGTGTCCATCTCCCGCATGCACCTCCTTGCATTGAGCATAGGTATGTTCCATTGCTGGAACTATTTTTTCTTACTTGCGACACTCGTTTCCTCCTCTGTATCATAGCATTCATTTGACTATGAAAAAAAAAAACAGACGGGCGGGAAGGGAGTACTATCTTGTATTGGCAGCAATCATGTTGCCTTTGAACAAAGTGCAAAATTATTAAGTGCACTTGTCATCATAATTTTGGGTGTAACATGGTCTTAGGAAGTTGAGCTTGTTACAAAGATTTTTCTCCACCGTCTGGTTACTCTTCCAGTCCCTTTGGAAAGTTTGATGGATGCCTCCTACATCTCATGGTTTCATCATTGAGTCTATCCTGCCAGATTCTTCCATATGTCTCATGCTCTTGTTCAAAGGAAGTCTATCAATCTGTGTCGCCCATTCCTAAAAACTCTTGACTTTGCATGTCAGCCATACCCTTGGTTTGTCTCATAATCACATGATGTTGTAGTCCTATTACGCACCCTGGTCCTACTTTCCTCATTGGTAGGTAACCTTGAACCCAATAGTCGACATTTCATCATTGGTCGTTGACTGGGTGGCTTCCCTTGTGTTCGA
>JASDQU010014102.1:157049-167405 GCA_032191745.1 Picea mariana
AATGCATACAAATGACATTCAACACAAAATATCCATTAAACAGAAATTGATAACAAGAAAAACTGTCATTTTCTATTAATGGTTAAATGTCCATTTACAATGTGAGTAAGGATTGCAACCGAGTCTCGACTCTCCTATGTTTCTCCCCCTTGACAACAACCTCTACTTGGCAATACAATACAGAGATTTATACAGGAAGGGCTCGATGAGCTTCCCTCCAAGCTAAACCAGTGGTGTCTAATCACCATTCAAAACGCCTGACTACCGAGAGAGATTACAATGATGGAAATCTACTCCTAATCGGATGTAGATCCCTCCTACTATCACCCACTTAATGGAAACCTTATCTCCAGCTTGTGAGAAGGCACAACTTGGCTCTTCCAACCTGTCGGCGTTAATTTTCTTTGATCATGCCTTAGATTCTTGAAGTAAAAATGAGAGGGTGATGTGTCTCCCTTACTTGAATGCTCACCATGTGTGTCAATCGGTTGGAGAGTGCTGAGGTGGAACGATGCTCCTGCATCAGTACCTCAATAGTACAAAGCCACCACATTGGGGGAAGATAAGAATAAAAATGGAAAAAGGATTCCAGAAACAGTTAAAGAGACTCAGATAACAAGAAAGAAGGCAAGGAAGCTCAATAAAAATAAGGCAAAGTTGGAAAATCTACAAGAATTTAAGGAAACCAGATGGAAGACTTCGCAACCGGAACCTCACAGGAGGCAAGTTTGCAGGGCTTGAACCTCGCTGGAACAACAGGTCCGTGCATATTTGGACTTCACCCTGGCGAAGTTATATAACCGTTGGAGGCACCTCATCTGTTAGAATGATTCTCCAGAACGGTTAGAAAACACATTTATGAGCTTATGGTCTGCTTTTGGATGCTGAGACCGTGCCATAATTGCTAGATTTACATTAATGGAAGCATTTTCTTGTCCGTTGGAAGATCCGTCATGAACGCCCTGCTTATTTAACTCGTCAATCATGGTGCTGGGACCACTTTTTTATACCCGTGATTGACTGAGCTAAGTCAAGAACTATCCAAGTATCGAACTGAGTTGTCTTTCGTTATCTGGAAGTATACCCCGCATGTCTATTTGTCTACCTGCTATTTTTTAAAAGCTATAATGTCAGGCGAACCCGACGACCTTGAGAAGTCTTTCGAGGAAGTTCTTAGGAAACTCATGGATGACAAACTTGTATCTGAAGGTATTCAGGTGTCATCAACTAGGGGATTGCAAGCTTCCCCTTCAACCAGATGTCGTTCCACCCGCATCAACTTCGTAACTAAATAGAGAAGTAAGCACCACAGTGATCTGGCTAATGCGGAGCAGATCCCATCGATCCCGCATGAGTATATTTTGCCTCTGGTCGACGCTATTAACTACAATAGTATGCCCCGTGATTTCAAGTACTCCATGTTCACTGAGTACATTCTGAAAGGAATTTGCATAGTAGGGACTCCTTTAGGGAACTCCTTTAGGGAAGATCTTGTTGTTGAAGCACAGTGACTTCAACTTAGGATACCAGAAGAACTACGTCATGTTAGCTCCTCATTGTTACTTAAAAAAGACAACCAGAAAGAAACCTCACCTTGTCCCGCAGCCATGGATCAAGGGGTTGGCGCAATCAACCATGTTGAATGAATATTCCACATTTTGGCCGCCACCAAAAGGTCAACACTTGCGTTAAAATCCTTCTATCGTTCTATCATGGAGGATATTTATGGATCGACAGAAGAATTACTATGGATTTGGGGTTGATCCACCAGAACACAGGTTTAATTTTGAAGAGTCCTGACTGACAACATTTTTATCCCAGGAAGACCTCAGAATGATCTTTAGCACACACAGCACATCAAAGAATCCTATGGAGAGGTACAAAAAGGGAAGCGAGGTTACAAGGTAGCTTCCATATAGGATGGCACAGTGTGCCTTGAATTTCAACTCTTAACCGGAAATCTAGTGAGGAAGAACTACCCCACACAGGTCACCGGGTTTGTGGTGGACCTCGCAGGAAAGTGTGTGGAGGGCCTACAGATGAACTGGGCGAACTACCTTGTCAACAAGATAGAAAAGGATTGTCGCGAAGCCCAGGACTTAGGATATGAGTTTCACTACAGTTGGTTGATCATATTGATCCCATTTGTGGTTTGGTAGATTCCTGAAGGAGCTACTTTCCCAGATATCAAACCTATAGAGCCCCTGGCCGCTCAGTTTTCCACCCTGTATTATACTAATGACATGATGAAGCAGTGGCAGTCTAATGTCGTATTTCACAGGTATTATCAGTAGTTAAAAGTTTCCATTGAAGCATTCCCACGTATGACACCACTTACCCTGCATCAGTACTAGCCCATATCAAAGTTTTGCGTTGATCCCCACTTCATTTACATCACACGCGAAGAGATGAGCACCAAGAAAGCTTGCAGTCATAGTATAAACTCTCGGATGAAGATATGGAACACATTATAAAGGAATGGCCAGAAGAATTTCTTATGCCTATCGTTGATGCAGAGTTATCTGACATTGACACTATAGGAAGCCCAATGGTTACATGATCTGAACATGTTGGACGGTCCAATGGGACAAAGATGCAGAAAAAGCAGGTTGAAGTCTAGGACATAGAGAGTGATGAATAGGATGAAGAGAAAACTTCTGGAGATAATGGGTCAGGCTCACCAGGAGGAGAAGATGAAGCAAAAGGATAGGGAGGATGAGATGAATGAGAAGAAGAGAAAAGAGGATGTGAAGCTACAGTTGACCTCCCTCTATCACCAGTCATAGGATCTAGAGCCCCACCACTTGAAGATCCCCATATTGGGATAGTGAACCCACAAAAGATTAAAGTTACTTTGAAGAAACCTTATAAGATGTGCGCCAATAAGCCACAGTTGGAAGCCACTCTCAGTGACGACAACATTAGTCTTTTCTGTGGAGATATGGAGGATGCCTCTGAAGACATGTTGCAAAGATATGAAGAGAAACAGGTGGCATTGTATGAAGAGATTGAGGGGGAACTGAAGGAAGTACAACAGGTTGTTCGCTTGGTCCACGCAGTTCCTACTACGTCGTCTACACCTTCCTCATCACAGACCGCGGACTTGAAGGATGAACCAACTTTGCAAGGTGAACTAGGGATTTGGGTCATCCTCGCCCAATTTAGCATCAAGTTCCCACCCCTATAGAACTACAGGCTAGCCCCAACTTGGATGTTGAGGTTAACCTTAAAGGAGTACCTCCATAATAGGTCAAAGTATTGGAGGCAAGTTTGAATGCATACAGAAGGAAACAGAGGGAAATGACCACTGAAAGAGCAGCCCAGCTAAGAAGGCTTTTCGATGAAATAGAAGCTTGATTCCATAGAGCTCGGGAAGAAAAGTAGAAGGCTACAGAAGCCTTGAAAAAGGAGAAAGACAAAGTCCTAGTACAGTTACGAGCAGCGCAAGATAGTGTAGTTGCCTATGAAAGCGAGAAAGAAAAGCTTCAGGCAAAGCTTCAGGAGGAAAAGAGAGCTGGCGAAGCCCAGCTACAGAGGGAAAAAGAGCAGTTGCTCGCAGAGCAGGTCATGATCAAAGAAGCAGTAAGTAAAGCATGTCATTATGTATCAGGCTTGGTACAAAAGGAGCAAGAGCCTATCAAATCTCAAGTAGAGAAGCTCGCAGAGACCCTCCAGCAATTTAAGGATAGGATAGCCGAACTAGAGGCCTGAATAGTGTCAAGCACCCTGCAGGAGGTGCGTGACCAAAGGGAGGAGTCCGCCAAAAATATAGTAGAAATTATAAGATCCCTTGCCTCAACATGTAAATAGTTTAGCGACAGAAGCGCCCAGATGTATGAACGCCTCGCCGAGGATCCAGAGTTAAATAATCTAGAAGCTCAGTTACAGGAGGCATAGTAGAAAACATTTTCATTGCATGCACAGATGAAGCTACTCACAGCAATGGAAAGGATGAAGAGATCCCAGGAGCAGCGCACAATACAACAACAGATCACTACCCTCCAGGGTAACGTGATGGAAGTAACATAGAAGTTACAACCTTTGCAGGACAAATCTTGCAAGGTGTTCGAGGAGATAGATGGCCATGGTTCATAGTTAGATCAAGTAGTTGCAACAGTAGAATAGTGCTTGGAAGGGCCTATTACAGAGCATAGGTGACTAAGGAGAATCTAGTACTTAGTGCGCACATCTCTTATCTTGTGCAAAGTTTGACTCCATGGCTTAGTGCACAAGATTGACTGGATGTAAGATTTTGTCGAATAATAAAGAGGTGAAGTGGTTTGTGGACGTAACCCCACCCAGGGGTGAACCACATATATTTGGTGTCTCATGGTTTTCTTTGTACGGTGTATTTTTTTTCATACATTTTCTTAGTGCTTTGATTATGATATGTAATGAATGTATATTTTGTTGCTTAAGCACTTTGCTTATGTTAAAGGGTAAATGCTTGTTAGACTTAACTCACAGTGCTAAGTGCTAAGGGTGCATAATCATTAGTTATTACTGTTCTTATCTGTCTTTGATTATGCTATGCGATGTTAATGAGGTTAATCCACTAATGCATGTTCACTTCCTAAGCATTAACAGAATATTCTGTGAAGTGCTCTTATCACAGAATCTTGTCCCAGCCTGGTTACAGACACTTGTTTCCTGTAACCCCCCCTACTTCTACCTCGGGTGAGACCTCGCATGCTTCGCAGGTG
Source organism: Picea mariana (assembly GCA_032191745.1). Classification (NCBI taxonomy): domain Eukaryota; kingdom Viridiplantae; phylum Streptophyta; class Pinopsida; order Pinales; family Pinaceae; genus Picea; species Picea mariana. Next base: position 161,753 of record JASDQU010014102.1, read on the forward strand.
TTGCCTAAAGGGTTGGTAGTCGTGGTTTTGTTGGTGCGTTGTTAAGCATTGAACCCTGGGTCTGCCCCTGTGCCAACATTCCTCTTGCATCTCAAAGTTTCATCATTGATTCTATACTGCCAGAGTCTTCCATATGTCTCATGCTCTTGTTCAAAGGATGTCTATCAACCTGCATCAAACATTCCTCAAAACTCTTGACTTTGCATGTTGGCCATACCCTCAATGTGTCTCAAAATTACATGAAGTTGCAGTCCTATTGTCCACCCTGGTCCTACTTTCATCATTAGTAGGTAAACTTGAACCCAGCAGTCGACATTTCATCATTGGTCATTGACTGGGTGGTTTCTCTTTTGTTCGACAGCAAGAAATCTATTCACACATTGTGATTTTTACAGTGTCTTGGATGCCATTAGCCTTATTGGTGGTTTTCTCGCCTTTTTCAGTAGTTTTCCTTATTGGATGCTATTTAGAGGTTCCTTTTCATGTACATCTTGCATCTGGTACATGTGAAAGATGCACAGGGTTGTTGGTTCGTGAACATGATCTTCATCTGATTTACTCCAAATCATGAAGCTCCTACTTTGAACCTCGTGTTGAATGATGAGAGATGCCTCAATTCTCTGCTTGCAACGGGTCTCCTTCCATTGACTTCAGCTCATCTATTCTGGAGACAAGACCGAGAGTCTTATGAGTACCTAGAGACTTGCAGTCATTAGTGGCAAGTTCTCTCGCCATCGACAGTTGGGAGTACCTCAAAGTATCCTAATCAATAGATTCTTGAAGTGTTCAACCCCGACACCTTTATTCACACTTGTAATAATGTACTCAGTGCGTTGATACCTACTTTCATTATCGATAGGTTGTCTCACATTTTTTAACGGTATACCTTAATGATCGGTAATCAAATGAAGTATCATTGTGTTCAAAATCAACTCCTTTATTCACACAATGTAGACTCGCACCTTTGGCGGATCATGTAGAAGACTTGAAGACATTAGTTCATAGTCACAACTTTCTTGAGTTGTTGCTATCTTTCATTGGACCAGTACCTATGTGACTTCAATGATCGTGGGAGATCAGATTCTACTCCATTGTATACAGATATCTTCAGATTGATTTTGAGACTAGTTTTAGTAGGCCTTGTTCATGACTATGACATCCTTTGGAATGTATCCACCTTTGTATTTCCTACTCATGGAAATAAACATTTGTTTGGTATATTTTCACATGGATCTGCAGTGTAATTCAAATTGGCAGCCATGTGCGCAAAGTCAGTACAGATTGTAATTTTCTCAGGAGCAACCAGTTCTTCCAGGTGGGTCTCCATTACTCCACTTCTGGGTATTATAATGTATTTCAGCCATCGCAGATACTCCTCTGACCTCACACATTAGGGGGCATATGTTATAGAAAGATTTGCCTCACCCTATGAAAATTTTCTCAAAAGGTCGTTTTCCATTTCCCTATGCAGACTTGAAGTACCTTTTTGCAAATCCCAGAGACAAAAACAATATTTTTCCACATATACTCGTCCTACCTATTATACAAAACGTGTATACGCAGGTTGCACCACAACAGCCCACGTACATTGGGTTTTGTGGCCAAAATTAAAAAATGGTGTCGGGTTTCCATGTCACGTCACGAGATCTATGATCCTTGACCTTCCACATACTCGAAACATTCTTACTTGATCCTTCAGTTCTACTTGAAGGATATAAATGGGCCAAATTCGAGCTATGGAAAAGAGGAGACGAATTCAACTTTGAGAATAAACTTACTCTAGAGAAATTATTCACTTCATATTGATTATGCATCCCTTTATCCTTTTAAGTCTAAACACATTGTTCATCCCCCAAGCTCTTCCCTACTTGATTGATAACCTCATTGTATCTCTTATATGATCTTGCCTTTGGTGGAGGATTGAAGTGGTGGAGGCCCATCTGGAAGGGACTTAGTTTCTCGGTTATGAACCATGCCGACACAGAAGTTTGTAAGCCATTCACTTATGTTGATTACATTTTAATAGAAATACTATTTTCTCGTCCAATTAATATCTTGCAAATATTTGAATTGTTATTCCATGGGCATATTTGTTATGAATGTTCATAAATTATGCTATTGAATGTGCTAACATTATATCTTATCACCGTATGCTTGTGTTTCTTGGTTTTTTAGGACAAGTTGCAGGTGTATTGCTTTGATTCAAGTGCTCAATGGTGGACTTCATCGAACATCTGAACGAGGTAGGCTCTTTATCTTCTCTTGTTAGCATATTTGTTTATATAGCATACCTGATATTAGAGTTGATTTATGCGGTCATTTCCGTCTGTTGTGGTTTACCCCTAGCCATAGAGAGATTTTCCTCGTAACAATTTTAATTAATTCTTGTTTGTAAAAGTTTCAGATGAATAATTTTCCATTACTCCATAATGATGATATATTTTTTGTAAATAAGAACTTGAATTTATTTTTGTATATTTTCAATTTATTTTTTCTTCATTTTTTGTTAATCATATTTTACTTATATATAGATACAACTTTCAAGTTGTTTAATAAGTTATGCATGTATTTTATATTTTTTAGTACTAACATAATATCTTTTGTGTTAGTAGAAGATTATGCATGTATATTTTTTTATTCTACTAACACATTTCAAGTTAATGGTAACTGTAAAAACAAACTTGAGAAGATTGATCAAGAGAATGAAGTATTTCAATCAATGGTTAGACTTCAAAATTTTACTAATTAGAATCAATAATATCATTAATTGTAATATTTCTCCACATAATTTAGCACTTCAATTTTTTTTTGCCATAATTATTATCAATTATATTATCTTTCTAAGCTTCCTAACAATCATTTTGGATTATATGATAGGATTGAGACATGGTTAGAAAAATATTACTCTAATAAGTATCCTATGAATAAAAACATTTTCATTTTATACATAATGCATGATGAAATAACTTATTATGTTTATGCTTTAAGACTAGACCTTTTGTTGCTAATGGTTGTTATTGAAAATATTGTTGTAGGTTTGGAGTTACATGAATGGTTACACTGACACTATGACTACACTTAGCTTTAGCTTGTTTTGGCTTACTATAATATAGTGTAGTGTAGGGTTACGAATAGTTTAATGTTTATTTAACACTATGACTACACCTAGCTTTAGCTTGTTTTGGCTTACTATAATATAGTGTAGTGTAGGGTTAGGAATAGTTTAATGTTTATTTCAGGATATTCTAGTCTTTGTTTTAGTTTTCTAGTTAGATTCATTGCAATTCATTTCTTTTAATAAAGAATATTTGTTAGTTGAACATATTAGTCTTGTTAGAAAAAAAAAATTGCCTTGAGAAATCTTAATTGATTTGCATAAAAGGTAAACATAATTTAGTTGTGAGAATCAGTGGAATAAGTAAAACTATATCAGGTTTGAAATTTGGTTGTCTTTTCAGCACATCTCATAAAAATTTAATTCTTTCTTTTTCATGTTCTAGTATGCTTCTTATCAAAAAAATTTGAGGAGGTCAAATTTTTTGAATAAACAACTTTGGATATTTTAGGTTGATTACTGGTTTCATTTTCTATTGCATTCTAGAATTTAATTTAGTCACGATTGTTGGTTTAGTTTTCTTGGCTTGGAGAGTTAGGATTTCTTTGTTTTTTCCTAGTTTGTTTCCTTTCTTAAACCATGAGAAGTTTTGTAGGTGGAATTAAACCTAGGAAAATGACAATGGTAATGTTTGGGTTGTGCCTTGATTACTATCACATCCTACAAAAAAATCATCACACTTAATAATCCTAACAAATTTCTTAACAAGTAGACGTGATTTTTGTGTTTGTGGTGGAACATTTGTGTTTCCAAGGATTCATATCTATAACACTTTCACATCAACCTATAGGTTTCTTACAAGTATTTTCTTTTGAGCTTTATTCACTTCACATTAAATAGTTGGTACCTAGGGTGATTGACGATAGGAAGAACCTTAGGCAAAACTTTGGGAGTGAGTAATTTTCTAAATCAAAACAAACTCTCATATCACCCCACTTCCTATACACTCATTGAATACACAATATTTATTTGTGAATCGTAAGGGTAATCAAAATATAAATAGGAAGTTGAAGGCACTATAAAAGTGTGTGAAGTACAAGTAAACCCGTCGGGGCTATGGACGCTCATTGGTAGCTGGTCTATGATTGTATGATATCAAGGAACCTTCATCGGGGCTATGAACGCTCACAGGAAACGAAGCAATGTTGGGTAAAAGAGAGATGAGGAACACACATAGGAAACTATCTTACTCACCCAAAGTAAAAGTACTAGGTTATTCCCAAAGATAATTATCTATGGTTGAAATATAAGAAACAATTAACCCCATAGATTGACTCAAAGAGATGGTATATCAGTTACTTGATGTTCAGTGCTTGATGAGAATATCTTTCTAATTCAAGGACACATGGTGATACCCATAACTAAAAATTTGTTCTTATGGTTATTTGAGATTATCTTTACTATTAAGAGGAATAACAACAGACATAATTGCTTCACCCAGTTAGTCACCAATTGTTGTAGCCAAACAACAACCTCAGTGTTTGTTTTATTTTTTCATAAAATAATTAAGCCTCTACCAAAAAAATTCAATTTTTTCTTCATTTTATGGATTATTTTATAATTTTTATCTTTAGTTAATATAGTTTTGGTTTTTATTCAATTCAAGTTTATTTTCAAAACACTAATTTTTCTTCATTAAATTTCTTTATTTTTCTTCAAATAAAGCTATCAAAATCACCCAGGGAATTGACAGTTATTAACCAGTTACAATCAAGGAAGAAAAACTATGATAAAAACAAGCTATCTTTGAAAATGGTCTATTTTTTATCCAGGATAATTACAAGATAGAAATTATTAAATATTATAGATCACAGATATCTGGATCTGGGCTTTACAAGTCTCTTGATTTCAAAATTGTATCTAGTATCCATAAGCTTCATAAGATGTGATCTTCCGTTCATAAGTGGATGCCAAACACTCGGATAAATTTTGAAGAAACTTAGCAAAAGTCATGATGCAATATTTAAGTAATTAAATATTCCTTTTATTTTATTTTGTCCAAACCTATCTAGATCTAGATGAAATCATGAGTATCTTCTATAGCTTATCTGTGGATTTCGGATACATCTATTCATGCACTACCTTATCCAAAACATATCCATATCTGGATCCTTTATTAAAATATTCCTTGTTAAGTCCCAGATACCAGATACATTTCTTTACTGCGGTTTAAAAAAAAAATATCTGCACTCAGGAATCGTGATGAAACACTTCTCTACGGTCTTCCAAATACCCAGATATCATATACTTTTTAAAAAAACATTTTCAAGTTGTATCTAGATATGGACCATATGAGAGGTAATTCCTGTATAACCTCCGGATTTCTGCATTTATTCATAAAATGGGTTATATCTGGATCCTAGCTAAATTGGGAGGTTATATTTGTTTTGTCTCGGATATATCTATATGCCTGGATATATCTGTATTTAATAAAAGACTAAATACAATTTTCCCTCTGATTACTTATTAAATACAGAGTATCAGTTGTTTTAAAATTTTGATATTTATTCGCCATACGTGAAATAAATTGGAATTGTT
>JASDQU010014102.1:200278-211338 GCA_032191745.1 Picea mariana
TGGATTGATATTTTTATTTTATTACTTATAATCACATACCTAGAAGTTCTAAACATATATCCAATGCATATGTTAATTATGTTTTAGATTGGCATTTTTCGCATAACTAAAGTAAAAAAAACACATTCATCAATGTACACATTGTAACATATATAAGTAAAGTTGAGGACCAATGTTTTTAATATTTCATCTCTTCAAAAATATGGTGACATAATACAAAATGGGGCTCACACCCTCAAAATACATATATGGCCGATAGATATAATTACCATAGCATCTACGCCTGTGGTGTTGGATGTGTATCCTCATAGCGCACTACAACGTTTGTGAGACCTCGAAAGAGTCACACCCAGCACGGGACACACCCACCATCTGTTGATGCATAGCGTCTAGCAGATCTTCCACTTGAACCATAGGAATCCTATGTGTCAATCGAGACAAGTTCCCCTGCACATTTTTTAGCACTCTCTCTGCATCTCCTCCCACATGCTAATCTCCCTGGTTCCTCCGCTGATGTCATGGGAATCCATGTGGTCTTCGCAGACCCACATCTACGTAAAAAATCATTTTGTTAATACTTGATACCATAAAAAAATATTTTCATTTTTTTTATTCTTTTTGAAAAAACACAAAAAAAAAGGAAATATATAAAAAAAAATCATACCTATATCACCGTAGGCAGATCCTGGTGCAAAAGGAATATATGGATCTCCTTTGTAGTCAATCTCATCATAAGGGTAGTCATCTATGGCTATCGCCTATTGACGCCATCGAAAGAAGAACTCATTATTGTCGAGGGTTGGCACCCTACCACCTCCTAACCGCCTCATCACGTCTGTACACTATGACATTGTTGGATCGCGTGGTCTGTATGGAATTATCTCTACTCTAGGGCTCAAGCATGGAACCTTCTCAAAGAAAAAAACTACACAATATGGATGCAAACCTGAAGTTTGTCTTCCTCCCTTGTTTGTAGTATGTCAGTTGGCTCTTCAAGTTATCCAATAGTGAGCTGCACCAATCATAAAACGTGGGTCGTAAAGACTCCACTGCATAAAACATGAGTGGCCTTGATTCCTGGTGCAATGAGGCCGAGCCTGAGATCTGTGTAATAATGAGGACAATGATCTTTAAACTTGGTTTCTCGATCGCACAGATGGGGAGTTGGCTCCCTAATTTTTCTTTGCCTGCAACACAATGGGTGGAAATGTAGTCCTCTATGTTCATACCACCTCCAGCCCCCCAGGATTTGAGATTCACTACCTCGCCTCGGTGAGACAATCCTATGATTAAATAGATTTCATCTACTTCAATCCTCAATGGTTTCCCATTGTTACACATTATTTTCGTCACCCTAGTGATCCATTGACAAAAATGTGTTCATGTTCCCAAAAAGAGATTTTCTTCATGAGGAAAGTGACTAACTTTCTCTTCTTAAAAAACCTTATTAAGGAAGGTCATCGTAGGCTACACCATATGCAGAGTGCAACGATCATTGATTTTCGCCCTCTACCCTAAATTTCGGTTGCAACATCTCCGCAGGTTTCTCTACAGCTAGGGTGCGATGATGTCAAAAGACTAAGAAAAGGGGAAGTTTCATGAAAGTTCTAGAAGGGAATCTTCTAGAAGATGAGGTGGCATCTGTATGGTTGGGATCTAACTCGCTTCTCTGATTTGGTGGGATCATCCTAATCTCTTCAACCATCTCTCTCTCCCTTATATAAAGAGGTATTTCTCATGGAAAAAGGCTAAGGTTAATTAAGGTTGAATAAGCTAAGAATTGGATGAGGAATTCTACTTCAGTTTATACTTGAGGGCTTCATTTCAGTTCAACAAGTCATTGTGGATCTTCTTCATTCAAGGTTGGAGCAAGTGTGTGTGTTGGAGAAAAGGGCCATCGGAAGGGGACCTTATGACATCAAGGCTTTTGGTTGTAATCTCCATTTTCATTTAATATGATACAGGAATATGTTTCTTTCCCATAAAACTATTATTGTTTTATTGTATGATTCTTTGATCACATGCATAAGTTCTCATTGAGTACATTGTGTTTCTTTCACTTTGGTTGGTTTGTGTTCCCTTGTAGATTCAATATCACAAGAGCACCGGAGTGGAGCTAGGATGCTAACGGCAAGAGGAAGTGATATTTAAACGGTATGTTTCCCATCTCCTATTAAATAGTGAACTCAATGGTTAGGACGTAGGGAAAGCATCATGTTTTGTTCTATTTTGTTCTAGATCTAGGTGGATCTAGGGAGATCTGTTTATGTCCGCATTTACCAATTAATCCCATAACAAAATTGGTGACCATACTGGGGATATGACACTCCTTTTTGGTTTTTTGTTGTCCATTTTCTTTTAGCCTACCTTCTTTTGTTTGAATTCAATCTCTGAGTTTGTGGGTGATCCATCTGGACTCCTTGGTCTGAAAGTTCAGTTAGACTCTTTGTCCTTTTTCCAATTTTTCCTTATTTTCAGAGATCATTGCATTGTACCCTATATACAGTCTGCGATGACCCTCTGACATCGCACTCTGTTTATGCAGTCCAGTGTTTCGACGTCACACTGTGCCTTATTAGTAGCATACGATGACCCTTGCTCTCCGCATTGTATCCTACTGCCAGCCTGTGACGACTGTTGTAGGATTTGTTGGAGTAATTCAATTTGTCTTTTTACACCCATTTTTTCCTTAGTTGCCTAGGGTGGACTTATGAGACGCATGTTTGATTGATTCCTGAGTTTAAATCTTACTTTTGATTGGTTTTCAGTGATTGAAAGTCTTTCTTAACAAATTTTGCAAGTTTTTTGCTTTTTGGTCTTTGTCACAAGGATATAATCTCTTGATCTTGATCTGAGTGCTTGTTTGACAAAAGGTCTTTGATTTACTTCAATTTTTGGATTTCTTTTGCTTTCCATATTATTTGTCGATTGAAAAACATTTTTGTTTGCATTTGACAAAAGGCTTTTTAATCATTTCATTTTTGTCTACATTATCAATTTCGTTTGGGAATTGTGTTGTGAGTGTATTGATATTCTTGGATTACATTTTCCTTTCATCTTTATATCTCTGATTTTATTTGGGAAACGAAGAATTAAAATCATCTATTTATTTTAGTAATCTCTCGTAAGAAAATTTCTGCATTCGGAATTTTTTTTTAACAGAGAACATCGGAAATTTTTTGTAGTCCTTGATTAGTTGGAATTCTGTTCATTCAAGAAAAGAGGAATTGTATTTCGTAGAATTTGTACTTCAAGAAAAATACCTTCTCCCTACTGTAATTAGAGTTCATTGAATCGAAGAATTTCATATTCATATATTCTTGCATTTTATTGGGTCAAGGTCTCAACATCATCAATTTCATCTCCATCTCCCTTTTGAGTAAACAATAGCTTTAAAATACAGCGTAATTTAAAAATTATTAGTAACTTTTATTTTCTAGAAATTCTCTTCACCAACATTAGCTCGGTTAGCGCTTTGGAACAGGTTGCAAGCCACACTCTCCAAAGCATAAAACACACAGTAGTATCTTGTGATAGGGAGAGTTCAAACCCAATTGCTACATTTTGTCCTAGGAAGCCCTTCTCACACAAGGGTCAAACCTGAGGTCGCATTAAGACTGGAAGAGTTACTCACCCTGATTTGTTGGTCTTGGTGTAGAGATTGTGCGTATTATGAGGGTCGCTTGAAGGTATACCAACAATTATGAGTGGAAGCATTTCAAGTTGATTTTGGGCTAGATACCCTGCCTTTGTGCATGGATCGGACTATCAATTGTTTCCCCATGCATCATTGTTGTAGTTGGTAACCTTAGTAGCCTATCTCTTTAGGGTCTTTACATGAGGTGACTTTGGAGGGGCAAGTCTTCACAGTACCTAGAATCGACTTTTGCCAAACTCACTCGGGCTCCTTGGAGGGTATACCCACAATTATGTGTGGGAGCTTGCNCCAGGGTGTAATTCTGTTAAGCAAGTCGTCAACGTAACTTTTCCACCTGCTTTATCCCAACCCATTCTTGTCTTGACTTCACAACGTTGGATTTCATCACCAACTAGTGACTTCGAAATAAGAAGGATTGTTTGTTTGGTTTTATTTCTAGATTTAATTGGTGAATGTTGTTGTTTTCTCTAGTTGGCCATAGATTTATTTTTTTTCTGTACTTGGTTCATCCAACATCATCCTTCGTTGTTCACGTAGGATAAAAGGACAACCCCTGAAAGATCTGGAAGGTTACCGACCTTTGCTTCCTAATTCACCAGAAGTCTCTCCTGAGGGAGTAGTCAATAACGAAGTAGAATCTAAATTTGGAAGCACACACTCTTTGGAAGGATTTCGAATTGTTTCAGACTCCTTAGAGGCTTTCAGACTCCCTGTCAATCTGGCATTGAGTATTATATGAAATCCACGTATGCTCTGGATGAAATCATCAAGAGAAATTGTCGTTGACAAGAATTTTGAAGTACCTATTGGACCTAACGCGGGGTCTGGAGTAGAGGATCCACTTTTCCACAGTGAATCATTTAGGACCCCGGCTCACACTACTGGAACTTCCAATCCTAGTTCCATCCCTTTGACAGTATGTGATTTTTACGGTAACCTAGGAGCGAGTCTTGATCAACCTATTGCATCACAAGTGCTTGAGACGTCTGTCACCTATATGGTACCTTTAGACCATTTTACTGGTACTACCCGTAATGTCATCATCGTTTCAAACCAAATGTTGATTGGTTCTCACTCGTTTCCTACTCTTCAAATGGCCCATTCTACTATGGTCCCACAAGATACCAAGATTCCTACCAGAGATGTGGTTATCTCCCAAGCTCTGATTGGAACACCACTTCCACCTAGACCAAATCCATCACCTCCCCCTCGGTATAGAGCTCTAAATAATTCCATTGCTATCCCCACCCAGGTTCCATCCAGAGGTTTTGGACTTTTTGTTCCTCCTGGGTATAATGTTTCTATTGGTTTTGTTACTGCACTTGCCCAGGTTCTCTCTAGAGGGCCTTATGTTCCTCCTCCACCTTTACTTGGAGGATCTGGCCCTAGTGGCTCCAATCCACTTGGAGGCACCAATCTTTCTATCACTTCTAGTTTTCAGATTCCTGTGGGTGGTCAACCCCAAGTTGGTGGGCAACCTCAATTTGGGGGGAAACCTCAAATTGGGGCACAACCTCAACTTGGGCGGAAACCTCAGGTTGGAGTCCATAACCCAGTTTATGGAAAAAACATACATGTGTTACCATCTCAACCTTGGAATCTTCCTTTCCAAGGAAATCAACAACCATTTGGGGGGAAACATCCTCAAGTTAATTATTTTGTTCCTCCCAATCTCGGTCAACCGTATCCAGGTTCCCTGAATCCTACTTGGGGCCCAAACTTTCATTCTAACATTCCTTTCCAAGGGAACGTACCTAATCAACCCAAACATGTTGGCTATTTTCCCTCAAACCCTCCATAACCGAATATGTCAGGACTGTCTACTTATTTGCAGACTGCTTACGGTCCTACTGGTATACCTATAGGACTTCCTCCCCAAAATTACCAATTTCCACAAGTGAACCGACATTTGCCTTTTCTGGCCACCTTGGATTTACCGGATTTGTCTAGGATCTTGAACGATCTTATTTTACACTCTCTTTATTGGCCTATCATCCCAGCCAAACTACCGCCTGACATTCCTAAGTTTGACAGTCGAGAGGGAGAGGACCCAAATAATCATTTTATGACTTTCCATCTTTGGTGTTCATCCAACTCATTGATGGACGACTCCATTAGATTGTGAATTTTCCAATGGACTCCCACGGGTTCGGCAGCAAAGTGGTACATCGAGTTACCGTGAGGTTTATTTAATGAATTTAATACCCTTTCCATGGATTTTATTACACATTACCAATTACCTATTCGTTATGAAACAGGAACCAAAATTTTGAGTTCTTTTAAGCAATCTTCTTCCACTCATATTTCTGATCACATCCATGAGTGGAGGAGGAGAAGACGGTTAATCAAAATTCCCCTTCCTGACCAATTGTTGGCTAAGTGGTTTACTAAATCATTCATTGGGCCTATATCCCGTGATGTTTCCATGGGTGGTGTTGTCACTAAAGAGCGGGCGATTAATCGTGCTCACTATTTAGATCTCGTTTATTCACAAACGGGCACACTCTACGACTTGATCCCTGACGCTCCTCGCCCTTCCACGAATCCTACCCTGACACATATAGTATCTTCTCATGATGTTGATGGTGTGATTGGAACCTTCCATTTTGAGACTCAATCCACACAAGCCAGTCACACCAATCCAAAATATAATAATTCCAATGCACAAAATACTCATGCTCCTACTCCTTCCACCGGTAAGACTGTTGAGGTTAATTCAGTTCAATCCACACCTACCGGGAAAAACCAAAATAAAAAGAAAGAGAAGGGTAAGAACAAGGAAGACCATAATAATAATAAACAAACTGAAAAGCCCAAAACACAACCTATTGATGATAACGATAAGCGCAAACCTCGATATCCTTTCCTTATTTGTGGTGACAATCATTACACGAAAGATTGTCCACGACGCATTGAGGTTACTAAGTTCCTCCAAGGAATGAGAAAGCCTCCTACACCTGTCATTTTTTCACAACCTTTCCCTTCTCAACAACAAGCCCAATTGGTCATTCATGACCAAGCCTCTCCTTCTACCACTTCTTATGTCCTTATGTGTATTGGTGACTCTAAGAAGAATGAAGTTGCAGTCGCAACTCGAGCCAAAGATTACTCTCTGTCAAAGGAGAAAGTTGATGATTCACCACCTTCGTTGGTTCAAATTCCTCCCTCCACTTCACCTCCAAATGGTTCTCTTCATCTCAAAAGACTGGGTCTCGATACATTCCTTCGCCCTCCTCCAAAGGGCGTTGTTCGAAATTCATCTTTTAACCCTCACGCACGTGCTGCCCAAAACTACAGTATTGTAGAAGACCTTGCGCAAGCACCCTCCGCGATGTCGGCTCTCAAAGTCCTTCAAAGTTGTCCCACTCAACTGAAGGTGTTGTTAAAATCCATTGGTGGAACTGATCCCATGGATACTAATTTGATAATCTTTGACTTCTAAGATCACTTTCCAAGGCTCCCTCCTCAGTTAGCAGTTTAGATCCAAGTTGTTGTTGAAAACAAGAATATTTGTAGAACTGTTATTGATGAAGGAGCCTCAACTTGTGTTATGTTCTTTACCTGTTGGAAAGACATTGGCTCTCCTACCCTCACCGAGTCACACAATACCCTTACGGCTTTCAATGGTATAGGTTTCAAACCTTACAGTGTTCTTCCCTCATTGTCTATTACATTGGAAGGTAAATCGATCAATGTGGAGGTTGAGGTCTTCGATGCACCTCTTGATTACAACCTTTTACTTAGTCGTAGCTGGATTGATTCCATACGTGCAGTTGTCTACCCTTTTCTGTGTGGTATGTTTCTCTCACCAAGGAAAGGTCATCATTGTTGACCAACTAGCCTTCTTTAATGTTGATTCCTATACTAGCAACGTACCCTTTATCTCGAAGACACCTCCCGGTTATGAGAATGTTAGTGTGGGTATTTTGAAAGATTCAACTTTGATGGTTACTTTTCCAATCCCACCACCTGATATTTCTCCCCCTTTTGTTGCCTTGATTAACATGATTTCCACCACTGCTTCTGAAACCCCTGCGTCATATGACCCATGGATAGTACCTAGGCCTGGTGACCATATTCATTATGGAAACCAAATGCCCTTAAGTTCGGTCGAATCTTCTTATCAAGCTATTCAATCGGAAGCTCCTTCTCCTCTTTCTCTCTGTGATTCATCGCCTGATTCGTTTCATGTGATATTTCCTACTGATGAGATTATCATGTCAGTCATGTCTATGGAAGACACTCCATGGGACAATGAGCATCATTGCTCCATTCTCTTCCTAGAATGTGACACCATAGAGAGCTACCAACGGATTTCGGCTCTGTCGACCGTTGTTGTTATTTATTTCGTTCTCAAATCAACACACAATGTCATGTACGAAGGGAACTTGAGCAACATTTCACCTACCATCCGTCTAGACATGTTGATTAAACCCAGAGTCGTGAAGAATGTTCATATCGGGGCCTTTAGAATTTTGTGACGTTTTCACCTGGAGTTATGAAGAAATGCCAAGTATCGATCCTGATATTGTTGTACATGAGATTAAGACATATCCGGACGCTAAACCCATCCGGCAGAGACTGTGCCCGGTACAGCTACGTAAAGTCTCTACTGTCAATCTTGAAGTTGTGAAACTTCTTAAAGTTGGCTTTGTTTATCCTATGGCTTTAATCGATTGGGTATCCAATCTTGTTCCGGTAAATAAGAAGCAAGGTACCATCCACGTTTGCATATATTATAGGGATATAAATAAAGCTTGTCCTAAGGACAATTACCCAACCCCTTTTGTCGACCAGATCATTGACGATTGTGTTAGAAGAGAAATCTTCTCTTTGATGGACTGTTTCTCCGGTTATAATCAAATTAATATTTTACCAGCGGATCAACACAAGACTTCTTTCATTTTCCCTTGGGGAACCTTTGCATACTGGAAATTACCTTTCGCTCTAAAGAATGTTGGTGCAACCTTTCAGCGTACTATGTCTTACACTTTCCATGGTATAAAACATATCGTACAACCCTATCTTGACTATCTACTAGCGCATTCCATGCGTCGTCAAGATCACCCAGCACATTTACGGGCCATTTTCCTACGTTGTCGGTATTATCGCATCCGTTTGAACCCACACAAATGTGTTTTTTGTGTGGAGTCCATCCGACTTCTCTGTTTCATTGTGTCTATCCACTGGATTCGAGTAGACCCCTTGAAGTTTGAGGCTATTCTTAATCTTCCTCCTCCTTCCACACTCCGCCAGCTCCAAAGTTTGCAAGAGAAGGCAAACTTTTTACAATGATTCATCCCCAATAACATTGAATTGATGAAATGATTCACTCAGTTACTTAAGAAAGGTTACGATTTTGTATGGGACGACACCGCAACCAAAGCCTTTGAAGCTTTGAAACTTTCCCTAACCCGTACACCATTATTGTTTCCCCCTGACTATAGTCAGGATTACTTCCTCTACTTAGTTGCTTCAGACTCTACCATTGCCTTGGTCTTAGTCCAAGAGGATGATTCGTATGATGAACATGTTATATACTATTTGAGTCAGATTCTCACGACTACCGAAACCAAATACCACCATGTGGAGAAACTTCCCTTGGCAGCTGTTCAAGTTGTTCAACGTTTTTGTCATTATATATTATTACGGAGAACCACTGTTATTTCCAATTGCAACTCCATGAAACACATCCTTACCCGACAATTGTTGGGGGGAAAGTACTCCAAATGGATAGTGATTCTCCAGTATTTGACTTGGAATTCGAACGCGCTAAGTCAAAGAAATATTTGGTTTTCGTCGAACTGATATGTGACCTTCCCTCCACTGAGACAGAAAATGTGGCAGAGTATTCCCTGCCTGATTAATCCCTTTTTCTGCTCATTTCTGATGACGTATGGTATGGAGATATCATTATCTATCTCCAGACTCAAACTTTCTGGCCCGATCTATCTAGCACGAATCGTCATCGTATACGGTATCAAGCCCGTCAATACATCATTCTCAGCGATACCCTTTATCATCGTGGTATTGATTCTATATTTCAACAATGTCTCACTTATGATGAAGCTGAGAAATATTTGAATGATTGTCACTCCAGAGCATGTGGTGGTCATATGTCTAGGTATGCCACTACCCAAAAGATCTTACGAGTGGGTTATTTTTGGCCTTGTTTGTTTAAGGACTACATTACTGTTGTTCAGAAATGCCATGCTTTCCAAACTTATAATAACAATTTAAGATCTCATCCTGCTCCCTTACACCCTATAGTTTTCGTTGGTCCATTCTCCAAATGGGGCATTGACTTCATGACATGTAACCCTCACTCGGTCGGGGGGCATGGATACATCATTGTAGCTGTGGATTATTTCACTAAATGGGTCGAGGCGATACCTACATTTGATAACACTGGGAAAACTACAACATTGTTCATATTCAATCATATCATTACTCGGTTTGGTGTCCCTCAAGCTATCGTCACTGATCACGGTAGTTATTTTCAGAATTTTATGATGTCTGAACTTACTGAAAAGTTGGGTCTTCGCCATGAAAACTCACCCCCTTATCATCCACAGGCCAATGGCCAGGTTGAAGCAATCAAAAAAGTTCTTATTACTATGCTTCAACGAATAATAGGAATTCATAAGAAAAGTTGGCACACGATGTTGTTCTCAGCATTATGGGCCTATCAGACATCTGTTAAGTCTGCTACAGGATTTACACCTTTCTAGCTGGTTTGTGGTAGCGAAGCTATCTTGTCGATTGAATGTGAAATAACATCTTTGAAACTTGTTGTTGAACTTCTCCCCAATACCTCTGTCGAAGAAGAGCATCTTTTGTATTTAATGCAACTAGAAGAAACCCGTCGTGATGTTGCCTTAGTTATTGAAACCCAAAAGAAACATGTCAAATCCCAATATAACAAACATGTCAAGCCACGTTTTTTTTCTGAAGGTGATCTAGTTCTTCTTTACAAAGAGGATCGTGATTTTCTAGGGGCCGGTAAATTCGAGGCCATGTGGCGAGGTCCTTACATTGTCAAACGTGTGTTGGAGAATGGAGCTTATGAGCTAGTTGATTATGATGGAATCCCTTTGAGTAAACCCAGAAATGGACTTTACTTAAAGAAGTATTATGATGAAGTCATTTTTGCATGAGTGCTTATATTTTAGTGTATCAAACTCTTGTGTGCTTTTTCGTTGTTTGGATTCAACCCTCAGCTGCTTACCTTGCATTGTTCTTGGTTTCCAGATGTCAGTGTCTTCGCTACCCTACCTTGGCTTCACTGATGGCGCTAGTCGCAGCACTCGGAACTTAGCATCTGTTGCTTGGGCAATCTATGCACCTACGGATAGCTGATTAGTCTACATGGTGTTTGCCTTGGTTGTGCAATTAATAATAT
>JASDQU010014102.1:212093-226241 GCA_032191745.1 Picea mariana
TTATATTAAAAATCACAAAAACATCATAAAAGAAAAATGTCCTTCTTACCTATGTCCCCCCATTGGGAACCCTTAGGGAGAATCAAGTATGGATCACCTCGGAAGTCTAAACCGGCATAGGCATAGTCATCGACCATAAGCATCTGGGCCCTCAACTAGTCAAAGAAAACATCATTATACCTAATGATAGGACAAGTTACATGTCGTGCCATGAGGTTGACCCACCTCTTCATTCTTAGATCCTGTGGGGCAGGTATACCCCACTCTAACTGCAAGCGTAATTATGGGACCCTCTCCAGGAATAAGGACACCAAAATTGAACCGTATCCAAACTTTTTTATCTCACCACTCCTGCACTCGGTCAACTGTTTTTTCATGCTTCTGAGAACCCCATCACACCAGTTGAAAACTCGAGTCTCCATACATTCCAGCGCATACTGGAAATAGCTCTGAATATCCATATGGGGAGTTTCACTCCCTACTATGTGTATGATGGTGTAGAGGAGGGTTCGTAGAGGCAAGTCACTGACATCTCTAATAGTGACTTTTCTTCTATGATTCTGAGTACCTGGCACACAATGTGCACTGATATAGTGTCCCATAGGATCGATGTAAGCGTGACTCAGGACCCACGGGGAGATAGCCTGGTCAAAAATTACATATCCTCGATATATATCATAATAATGTGAGCACCCACACGAAATTCCTATTGGTTCACATCCCACATGTGAACTAGGTATTCAAGTAACCTCAATTGGGTCCTCATGCCCTAGATCTTGAAGAATTTTAACAGTCCACCCTGTTGAAGGGAATTTATCGTTCCTGGGTCATTCCCCAAAGTAGTCTTCCTCCTCATTCTCTCTCTCTCACCATTCAAACATTCTTACCATGGAAAACCTGCAATGTAACATAAAAGAGAGATTAGCATATTTATCTTCTCCCTGGAAACTTTTTATTGGAAAATACATCTCAAAAGGCTTTTTGAATTGTGCACATCATAATCCTTAGCGTCTGTACAGTGCATATTCATTTCAGGCTAGCTTTAAGTCCCCCTGCGATGACCATGGGTCGTCGCAAGACTCGATATAGGGTGCCTGCGACGACCTCTACAGCGAGTACCCTTGAAAATTTAACTCAAAAGCCATTTTTTACCAACAAAAAGAAAATTTTGATCCATGAAAAGTTGAAAGAGATGAAAATCACTTGTTCAACGGAGACCATTCGTCGAATGATCAACCGAGCCTTCTGCAATCTGCCATGGAAAATCAAGGTAAATGGGGGGGTTTTGGACAAGGTTTGGTTGAAATGACAAATGGAATAGTGAAATGAAGTTTTTCCCATTTCTATTGATTTATTCACTTTTTCATTTGTATTTTACATTCTTTTATATATTTGACCTAAAACCTAAAGTTCTAACGAATTTGAAAGTGTTGACTTTTTGCAGATAAAAAGGATAGGAGTGAAATTTTGAAACAAGGATACATTTTTTGGTTTGTTTTTACACATTTGTCGCATGTACAGATCTTTTTAAAGTTTTTCAGGAAAAACTACGAGCTTAGTCTTTGTTCGTTCTCATGCTCGTAAATCAATAAGAATGTAACCGAGTATACTCTTATCACTTTTTTAGACTCGTAAAGGTTACATGAAAAAGGAAAGGAACCCCCTGGAGTTCCCTTTAAGATCTTTTCAAACTCTCTAAACATGAAAATATTGTTGAGCTAAGCTACCTTGTTCTTTTCACGCTCATAAAAGTATTTGAAGAAAACATCTGATGAGCGGTATATTATCACTTTTTTGGTCTTGTCAGATTAACTTACGAAAAAGTACCATGTGGAGTTCTCTTTAAGTGTTTTTCAGATTCTCTAAACATGAAAAACCCCTGAGTTTTCTCTCTTTGGACTCATTAAACAAACATCGAAAGACCCATATGAGATCGAACCATTCCTTCTTAGGGTTCGTTAATAATCTCCGAAGGACTCATCCAAAGGATGAGCTTACATCAACAAGCATATGTTATCCTCCTCGAGATTGCATAAAAATAAAGAGGTACTCGCCAAAAATGGTGGGGGAAAATTGGGAAAGAAATGTGTCTTTGTATCTATGTTAGTGGCAGTAATAGTCGCTCTTGAATATGACACACTCTTTCATCATTGTATCCGGGTTGGGAAATTCATTTGTCTCTCATTTTACTATCCACATGTCCATATGTTGGGTCCTCCTTGAGTCAATGTTGCCAAGACCATTGTCATGTCATACATATGTTCAAGTGAAGTCTAACATAAATAAGCCTTCTATCGAGTTAGCCATCTACAGTTATAAATCTTCTACCATGTCAGCCTTCCCTATGTCATTTTCGAATCACTTCATACTCTGATCTACCTCAAATATGTTTCATATTCTATTTCATTGATGGGGATACATCAAGGCCCTCTTGTGACGAGTCTTTTCCTGTC
This sequence comes from Picea mariana, assembly GCA_032191745.1. NCBI lineage: Eukaryota > Viridiplantae > Streptophyta > Pinopsida > Pinales > Pinaceae > Picea > Picea mariana. The sequence goes on from JASDQU010014102.1 coordinate 214,547, forward strand.
AACTTCAACTCATTATCCAGGAACAAGACTTAGAAATTTTTTAGTACCTTAGAGCCTGCATGCCTCAATGGAAGGTTTCTTCGCTTTCAATAGTGGGTTCACATCATTGACCCTTAATTGGGAGAGTCTATCGAGTGTTCAAGTTCAACTCATTTATTCACATTCATTGGATTGTACTAGAGTACCTTGGGAGTCATTGACATCAATGGTGATTTCCCTCACACTTGTTAACGGTTTTCATTAATGATCGATAATCAAGTGGTTTCTACCATGTTTGACTTCAACACTTGTAATCACATGGCTAGATTCGTACTTAGAGACAACAGAAATGAAGACCCTAGACTTTATCATTTTGATCCAGGCTACGATGGAGTATTCATGATTTGTATTGACACATAGATCCACTTTGTATGTCTCGTGGCTATGTCCGAATTTGAATTCTTTAGAGCATAGATCCACAGTGTATTCCTGGTGGCTATGTTGATTCATAATGACATGGATCGACAGTGTATATTTGGTTTCCATGAATCATTTGACATTTTGTAATCTGAGTATGGGAATTCCTATTTCAGACAATGGTATATTATTATGTTGAAGCTTGAATGTTTGCGGTTTCTCGACTGATGTGCTCCTTGTTTCCAACACAGACATTCTACAAAGTATTTCAGATGTCACGAGTTCCAGTCTCATACTTTGGGGGGCATTCTGTTACACATTATTTTGGTCACCCCAGTGATCCATTGACAAACATGTGTTCATGTTCCCAAAAAGAGATTTTCTTCATGAGGAAAGTGAGTGACTTTCTCTTCTTAAAAAACCCTATTAAGGAAGGTCGTCGCAAGTTGCACCATATGCAGAGTGCGAGGATCCTTGATCATCAACCTCTGCCCTAAAGCTAGGTTGTGACGTCTCTGCAAGCTGCTCTATAGCTAGGGTGCGACGATGTCAAAAGACTAAGAAAAGGGGAAGTTTCACAAAAGTTCTAGAAGGGGATCTTCTAGAAGATGAGGTGGTGTATGTATGGTTAGGATCTTACTTTCTTCTCTAATTTGGTGGGATCATCATAATCTCTTCAAACATCTCTCTCTCCCTTATATAAAGATGGATTTCTCATGGAAAATGATAAGGTTAATGAAGGTTGAATAAGCTAAGAATTAGATGAGTAATTCTACTTCAATTCATACTTGAGGGCTTCATTTCAGTTCATCAAGTCATTCTGGATATTCTTCATTCAAGATTGGAGCAAGTGTGTGTGTTGGAGAAAAGGGCCATCGGAAGGGGACCTTATGACATCAAGGCTTTTGGTTGAAATCTCCACTTTCATTTAATATGATACAGCAATATGTTTATTTCCCATAAAACTATTCTTGTTTTATTGTATGATTCCTTGATCACATGCATAAGTTCTCGTTGAGTACATTGTGTTGCTTTCACTTTGGTTGGTTTGTGTTCCCTTACAAATTAAATATCACAAGAGCACTAGAGTGGATCTAGGATGACAACGGCAAGAGGAAGTGATATTTAAACGGTATGTTTCTCATCTCTTGTTAAATAGTGAACTCAATGGTTAGGAATTAGGGAAAGCATCATGTTCTATTTTGTTTTGTTCTAGATCTAGGTGGATCTAGGGAGATCTATTTATGTCCACATTTACCGATTAATCCCATAACACCCATCGATATTGAAGGCCTCTGTATCGGGATCCCAAAATTTACTAGCATTTGGAGTAACCTCACTTGCACCCTCATTCCTTTGAGAGCCCAAAATTTGTAAAGTCCGCATATTTTTAGAGCTAGTTGGGCCCCTGCATCTCTTTCCACTGTTGTATCTCCTTGCTCATGCTCTCTCTCTCCATTCAAGCACCATCATACCAAAGGAAAATAATTTTTTAAGTGAAATTTATTAAAAAAATTGTTTGCAGACTTACACGCGTGCTACAGTTTTAACATTCATGTGTAGGGCCACATATATGCGGGAAGGATTTGATTTTCCCACGTACATGTCTCCATATACGCGACCTGATAAACCACAGCTTGTGTACACCCTAATTCATATGGTACGACATCAAATACTCAAAAAATGAGGACTCAATTTAAAATGAAAAACACTAGAAATGAAGAGGAGGGCAAGAGCACTTACTTGGTCCAGACGGTTTTCAATTCCATTGATCGTAACTCCTGCAATCGACACTTGAATATCATGGGCAAAATGGTCCAAAATACACTGTGGGTAAAAAAAACTCAAATGGTATCGTAAAATTGGTTATTTTTACTATTAGTAGAAAAATTTTATCCACTTTATATAGATTATGCTATTTTGTGACCTAGTGGACTAATAGTGCAGTGGAAGGAGTTGGTTTTGGTGGTTTTATCTAGGTATTTTTGCGGTTTCTAGAGTTATTTCACCCATTCGTGACTTCGGCTGGTATTTTCTTTTACCAACATATAGGATATGTTATCACTCCATTTTTCATATCTTCATTATCCTATGACTATAATCCATATGCCTTAGGTACGAACCCATTTATTAGCAACACAGAACCTTCTTACTACTACTAGAAGTGTCGTTATTAAGTGTTAGAGACTTACCAAACATGGGTGCCCTAGTTAGAACCTTTGTGCCATTTGGTGCCCATGCAAAAGTTACTCCATAGAACCAAGAGTCCCTTATAGTTCCAATATGACTTTGTGTTTGAACTCCATATTCTTACTCACAAGCATTCTGACCTATACCCATGGAACTCCCCTCGAGTCTTAGTTAAGCTCTTTTTTGTTTCTCTAAAAAAGAAAAAACATTGTCGAGTGAAATTATTTCTTTCACACTCATTAAATGGCTTTGAAAGGATGTCTATTTGGTGTAAGTTTAATGCTTTTTCAGACCAAGTAGACTAATTTTGAAAAAGGAATACTCTAGTCACCATTGGCTAGAAGAGTTCTCCTGGGTATGGTTTATACTTTTTTGGGGCTAGGGGACTAAATTTATGGAAAAGGAAATTCTTTCGAGTTAAGTTGTAATTGCATTTCATTATCTTGCTTGCAGTATTGAGCCTATTGTTGGTTCATGCTTTATTGTTATAAACATATTACCTTGGCAATTTGCATCACTAGCCAAGCATAGCCTTGTTTTTATCCTTTGCATCTTGACACCTTGTACCCTAAGAGGAAACATTCCCTCAAGTGTCCATGCTCCGCATGCACTTCCTTGCATTGAGAATACGTATGTTCCATTGTTTGGAGCTAGTTTCTTACTCGCGACACTAGTTTACTCTCTTGTATCATAACATTCAGTTGCCTCCAGTAGTCGTGTCGCATTTGAACATTAGTCATCGTGTCATCGTGTCTCCTTTGAACAGAGCAAAATATTTTGAGTCCATTATCATCCAAAGTTTCAGTTTAGTATGACCTTAGGAAGATGAGATTGTGACATAGAGTTTACTACTCCAACTAGTTATTCTTCCAGTCCCTATGGAGAGTTCGTTGATTCCTCCTGCATTCATGAAGTTTCATCATCAAGTCTATGCTGCCTGAGTTATCCATATGTCTCATGCTCTTGTTCAAAGGATGTCTATAAGCCTGTGTCAACCACCTCTTAGAACTCTTGACTTTGCATGTCGACCATACCCTCAGTGTGTCTCAAAATCACATGAAGTTGTAGTCCTACCATGCACCCTAGTCCTACTTTGATTATGGGTAGGAAACCTTGAACCCAGTAGTCGACATCTCCTCATTGGTAGTTGATTGAAGGGTTTCCCTTGTGTTCGACAATAGGAAATTTATTCACACATTTGGATTTGTGCAGTGTCTTGGATGCCATTAGCCTTATTGGTGGTTTCCTCGCCTTTGTCGACAATTTTCCTTATTGGATTCTATTCAGAGGGTATTTTTCATGCACTACTTGCATCTGGTGCATGTGAAAGATGCACAGGGTCGTTGGTTCGTGAACATCATCTTCCTCTAAGTTCCTCCAAATCATCAATCTAATGCTTTGTACCTCATGTTTACTTATGAGAGATGCCTTAATTCTCTCATTTCAGCGGGTCTTCTTCCATAAACTTCATCTCATATATTCTGAAAACGAGGCCTATAGTCCTAAGAGTACCTAGAGGCTTACAGTCATTAGTGGTAGGTTCTCCTACCATCGACAGTTGGGAATACATCAATGTCTCCTGATTGATGGATTCTTCAAGTGTTCAACCTCAACACCTTTATTCACACTTGTAAGAATGTACTTGGTTCCTTGATACCTACTTTCATTATCGGTAGGTTGTCTCACATTTTTTAATAGTATACATTAATGATCGGTAATCAAATGAAGTCTCATTGTGTTCAACTCCAACTCCTCTATTCACATGATGTAGACTTGCACCTTTAGCAGCTTGTGTAGAAGACATTCAATTTACAGTAGCAACTTTCTTGAGTTGTTGTTGTTTTTCATTAGACCAATACCTATATGACTTCAGTGATCATCGGAGATCATATTGTAGTCCATTGAATACAAATATATTCAGATTGATTTTGAGACTGGTTTCCACCGGGTCGTATTCATGACTATGACAGCCTATGGAATATGTCTACTTTGTATTTTTCCTATTCATGACCATGAACAACTTTTTGGAATATTTCCACATGGATATGCAATGTAATTAAAATTGGCAGCCATGTGTACAAAGTCATTATGAATTGTAATATTCTCATGATAAACTAGCACTTCCAACTGAGTCTCCATTACTCCACTTCTGGGAATTATAATGTGTTTTGGCCATCGCAGATACTCCTCTGACCTCACACATTAGGGGGAATCTGTTATAGCAAGTTTTTCCTCGACCCATGCAACTTTCTTAGAGGGCCTTTACATTTCCCTATGAAGACTTGAAGTCCCTTTTTTCCAGAGCCAAAAAATTATATTTTTCCATATATACACGCCCTGCCAATTAGACAGCGTACAACGATTTTGGTGCTCAAAATTAAAAATTATGTCGGGTTTCCATGTCATGTTAGGAGATCCATGATCCTTGACCTTTCATATACTGGAAACATTCTGTCCCAGTCGTTCATTTCCATTTGAAGGCTATAAATTGGGCCATATCTAGACCATGGAAAAGGAGAGAATTCAAATTTTGAGAGCAAAGATACTCAGGATAAATTTCACTTCACATTGAGTTTGCATCCCTTTATCCTTGAAAGTCTGAACACATTTTTCAACCCCCAAGTTCTTCCTTATTTGATGGAGAACCTCATTGTCTCCCTTATATGATCTTACCTTTGGTGGAGGATTGAAATGGTGGAGGCCCAGCTGGAGGGACTTATTTTCTCAGTTTCAATGTGTTCTGACATCGAAGTTTGTCACTTATACACTTCTATTGATTAGTTTTAATAGAAATACTCGTTTCTCGTCCAATTGATATCTTGCAAATATTTGAATTATTATTCCATGGGTGTATTTGTTATGAATGTTAATGGATTATGCTATTTTATATGTTAATATTATATAGTATCACCATATGCTTGTGTATATTGGTTGTTGAGGACAAGTTGTACGTATAAATCTTTGAGTTGCGTGCTCAACGGTGGTCTTCATCGAACGTCCAGATGAGGTAGGCTCTTGATCTTGTCCTGTTAGCATTTCAATTATATAGCATACTTGAGATTAGAGTTGATTTATGTGTGTCGTTTTGTTTGTTCTAGTTTACCCCATGCCATAGAGTGATTTTCCTCGTAACATGGTCAACTTCGGCGCTGACCACTTCGGCGAAAAGGAGTCTGAAACATGCAATTTTACCCCAAGGCCGAAGCCCCGAAGTAGCAAACTCTCATCGGCTGTCGGATCAGAAGAAGAGAAAGGAAATCCTGTCAATCGTTTATATGGAATGAATATTGAAACCTTTGGATTGTGATAAAAGGGAGAAGGTGGTCAACTCCAGCATTGATGTACTATGGCGATAAGAAGCTCATATCAACCAAGAAATCCCAAACTTCGGAGCCCCAGAGTTAACAAAAGTCGTCGATCAAGACAAGAAAAAGATCTACGGTGATAGATATTTTCATCACTTCGGAAATGAACAAAGGATGGTATAAAAGTTCCAAAACTCCTAAATCCATGAAGTACCAAAGCCATGAAGTGTAAATTCATGATCCAGGAGGGAGACATGAGGTAGAAGACAAATATGACACATGGCCCAATCGGCTGGTGACAAGTGTCAAGGTATAGTTGGCACATTAGGTATACAAAAGTCACGAATCAAGGTGACACATGGTAAACACTTAGCAAGTGCCACTTCAACAATTATGTCAGCAAGCCACGTCACTACGGGACTACATCTTCTGGGGATGTCCAACTTCTCCTACCAAGAAAAATACCTGAAGCACCGAAGGCCGAAGTCACGAATTAACATTTGGTCATTGATCTAAAATCCTACATAATATTTCTTGACCATCCGATATAGTATAGTGGAATTATATAATAAGCGTGAATCATGAAGTAACACTAACTGTTGATATACTTCGGGAGTGTTCTCGACCATTGATCAAACATATTAGAAGAATAGAATAAGCATGAGGTGTTAACCTACAACAAGCGGTCACCGTCGTTCTATGACTTATTTAGTAGGTAAAACTTCGGAGGAATTGAAATACTTAAGAGTTCTAGTAACCCGGAGTCCTAGAGTCACGAATATCCAAAGTTCCAGAGTAGATGACATCCGTCCACCTCAACTAAATATTAAGTCAAAGTCATTGATCATCTAAAAGACAAATTTCAATGAATGTGTGAGGATTAGACCAGACCGTCAATATGAGAACTTTGGGAGTAATTCTAGCCATTGGATTAGCCAGCATGAGATGTAACCACTCTGGAAGGTAAAAACTCTGGAAGAATACAAGGATTTCAAAGGCTGGAATCCCGAAGGCCAGAGTACCGATGAACCTGGCTCCAGCATCGGTCACATGAAACGGTAAAGAAGATAATAAGGAGCGTAAAAGGGCTAGAAGTAAATAATCCCTTGTACATTTGAATACGGTCTCATGATAAAGGAATAAGGATGAAAGAAGAAGTGCTAGGAACAACGCTTGAATTGATAAGCCCATGGTTTTGAGCCCATGGTGATTTGAACATTGGGTTGAAGGAAGTGCCTCATACAGAAATCACTTATGTAAACAACTTAAGACATGTAGAGTAATTTGACATATATTAACACCATAACAATACAAAGAGATGGTAAAAGCTCAAATATGATTTGTTGGAAAACTGGGGACGCATTAGAAGCATGGGAACATTTTAAGGAGCCTATCCATACCTATGATCATCTCATGAGGACAAACTCAAATCAATATTAATCTTCTAATTAATTGAGAAACTTACACAATAAATTAATGAATAAAAGGAGAATATTATCTATGTTAAATTAAATGAAGAGATGCAATGGTTCATGTCAAAAGACACAATGATTCAATCCTATACCTATTGAAATGTGATATAAACTAGAAGTGGTGGTGAATCTTTGCGTATCGGGGTGGATTATATATATATATATATATATATATATATATATATATATATATGGATTGAATGGATATATAATGGATTGAATGGGAGTTCATTTTATCGGGTCGTTGCTTGTTTACAAGTTGAGTCTTGTTATGAGGATTGGATTCCTCACATCTTAGTTGGATCTGAGATCAGCAAGTTGGGTCTTGTTATGAGGGTTGGATTCCTCATTTCTCAATTGGATCTCAGAACTACAAGTTGGGTCTTGTATCAGAGAGTTGGATCTCTCATATTCAAATGAATTTGAAGATATTAAAGGATTGGTTTTATTTGTATTCATTAAAGTTAAATAAATAAAAGAAAGATATTTTATCCACTACATACATTTTTGTGTTACACATGTTTATGAATAATTAATTGAGTTGCATATATTTTATTCAATTAATTCAGTTAATCTATGAAATTTGAAAAGAAATCAAAATTTCAAGACATTGATTCACCCCCCCTCTAAGTGTTAGTGTGTGTTTCAACAATTGCTATCAGAGCAGGTGCCTTCAGCACAGTTTAAACACTGGAAGGTAATTTCTAAAGAAATGGGTGGACAAATGGCTCTCTCCACAAATTAGGCTCCCTTATTTGATGGAACAAACTATTCTTCATGGAGGGAAAGAATGAAATGGTATATGAATTCAAGAGGATATGGTGTTTGGGTTTCAGTAGTATCTAAATCTTAGTACTCAACTACCTCAAAGAACAAATCCAAAACTGCAAAAGAAGCAAAGAAAAATAATTCAATAGCATTAAAGGCAATCTATAATGGACTGTCAAACCAAGTCAAAGAAAATATGGGACACTGCACCTCTTCCAAATTACTATGGCTCCAGGTGGAGAATTCTTATCAAAATAAAGAATAAAACAAAGAAACTGAGAAATCCAATCAGATTAAAGAAAAAAAAATTAGAAATTGAGAAATCAAATCAGATTGAAGAACAAAATATAGATAAAGAGAATTCTGATCAGAATAAAGAACAAAACACAGAAGACAACAATTTCATCAAAGAATTGATGCAAATCCTATTCATCAACAAAGAATACTACTACATCAAGGAATTGATGAATACCTCAATATTCACTAAAGAATAACTCTTAGATTTTAAGAATGATGTTATAACTACATTTGAAGTGATTAGTATGGAACCAGCAAATGGTCTATATATTGAAGTTACTAAGGATGTTCTTGACCAGCTTGAATACACACTTATGTGCACTTTTGAAGAGTTGGAGAAACTACAAAAGAAACATATGTTTCTACTACAAAAGTTAGATGAATCTAACCATGAAGAGCATGAACAAAAGATTCAGCTAGAAGACAAAGAAGAAGAAACCAAAATATTGAAGACCGAAGTTGCTAATCTAATAGAAGAAATGGAAGAATTAAAGACACATGGAAATAAAAGAAAAGAAGTACTAGAAGAGACAAAAGAAATGTTCATTTGTCTAAAAACTCAACTTGGAGAAACTAAGAAAAATGAAGAAGCCCGGAAGATCCAATTAACTAAAAGAGAAGAATCATGTCACATGTTGGAATTGGAAATTATTAACGTCAAAAAGATAAATGAAAGTACTAATGCAACTCTAATGACTCAAATTGAATAAGCTAAGAAAAATGAAGAAGCACATAAGATCCAATTAATTAAAAAGGAAGAATCATGACATAGGTTGGAATTGGAAGCCATCAACCTCAAAAGGATTCAGCTAGAAAACAAGGAAGAAATAAAAAGATTGAAGAATGAAGTTGTCGATCTAACAAAAGATATAGAAGAGTTAAAGACATATGAGAAAACTAATAACTACACAGAAGTCTTGGATGATATAGAAGAAATGGTCATCAATCTGAATACTCAACTTGAAGGAGCTAAGGAAAAAGAAGAAGCCTTGAAGATTCAGTTGACTAAAAAAGAAGAAACATGTCACATGTTGGAAATGGAAGTTATCAACCTCAAAGAGAAGAATTAAAAGACAAAATAAACTGTCGAATTCCATAACAACTCAGCTATCCTAGATAGGATCTGGAATAGTCAACAACCAAATGATGATAAAACCGGTCTTGGATACAATAAGAAAGAAGAAGGTGGCAAATGGAGCACCATTCAAAAACATGATAAATGATCATATTTCTCGAAAGAAAAAGGTACAGTCACAAACCTAAAACAAACCATGAACTTTGTCAAGGAAGGAAGCTATAAAAGTAAAAATACAAGAAACATATCAAAAGATAGACTTCTCATGTCACAACAGACTCAAGTATGGAAACACCTTCAATGGTTATTGATTTTCTTGTAATAGTTTTGGTCACAAAGCATTGGAATGCAAGAGTCCTGAAAAGAAAAATTCAGGAAGGTCCAATAACTTAATAAAATGTTGGAGATGCAATTATGTTGGCCACACAACAAATTTTTGGCATACAATGAGATGTTACAACTGTGATAGGTTTGGTCACAAATCCCAAAAATGCAGAAAATCAAGAAGTCAATCCATGAGAAATAGTCCATACAAGTCGGGAAGAAAATCTAATGAAGGTTGGAAGAAAAGAATAAATGACAAGTCTTAAAGAACAAATCTAGAAAACAAAGATCCTACAAACAAAATATGTTAAGCCCTAAATAGTGGCTCATTACCCCTTAATTGGGGCATATTACATTAGTAATGTTATTTTATTTATGTCATCTTGAGTCCATTAGTTGTAATTGTACCGCCTAGTCTTCTATATATACCAAGGAGACATTTTCATTTGGAATCATCTTGTATTTGGACATTTATGTGGGGTATAAGGAGGTTGCCCCCTCGAAGAGGCTTATTACCTGAAATTATCTCTTTTTAAGGGCGTTGAGTACTTATTCTGAGGTTTTTCTATGCTATATTGATATTTGGTTCTTAACATATGGTATCAGAGCTCAAGGTATTGGGTTTTCGCTGCTACATATGAGACACCTTGTAATTTTTGCTATAACGTTTTTTTACGATGTTTCAAAAGGAACCCTTTGGAGGATATTTAGTAGACGAATCAAGGTACGTTGGGTTAAAATTTCATCTTCTGAGGTCGTATATGTAGTGTTCCCAAGGCCGAGCCCCGTTACAGATCATGATATATGAAATGAATTGTAAATATGTTCTATAGGCTGGTGAGCCAAGCTTTGTATAAGCAGAAAGGCTTATGTGTTTGTTAGGCCAGGGAGCCTAAGTGTTGAAGGCCAGGAGCCTGTTGATGTACTTGTATGTATGCAGATCAATTAATAAAATATAAACACCGCCAGTGCAGACTGACCACGATGAATGAGTGATGGGGGACTGAGCGTCCACAGAGTGGGCAAGGAACTAGGGGTTGGAAGGTGGGAAAAGGGGCTGAGTGTTGAGCCTAGGGACTAAGCCTAGGGGGCTTAGGCCTGGAATAATATTTTAATATTTTTTCCCAAAAAGCCATGTGCATATTATTTTTATCCAAAGTCCTTTTGGAAGGACATGTGATTTTCCCAAGTGGTGGGAGGAGGGCATACGGATGGAACGCATGTAGTTCCCAGGGTGACAAGTGTCAACCCTAGTGCATGCAAATAAAACAGAGGAAGTAATCCGTGAAGGGGGTTCTCATCCATTCGATCGGATGGTCTGAGCCAGAGCCGGGGGGGGGAAACCAGTCTGCAAGAGACCCTCGTGTAATCCTGATACAGAAAAGAAAGTCGGTGTTGTCCTGAAGAAACCGTGTAAACCTTGTTCAGAGCTGGGAGTCTGTGTCTGTTCCAAGCGAACCCAGGAGTGCATTCCTGAACCGAAACCCTGTGTTGAACTCGAGTGGAAGAATCCTTGGTTGTTCGGGAAAAGCTGAGCTAGCCTGTGCCTGGAGCCCTGTTCCGAAATTATGTCTGTGAGATCATCATGTGACTGTTGAACCGTTTTGGGAAGCCTTGGTCTGTGATTCCTGTGGGTTGTTGTGACCACGCAGTACTGGACTGTGTGAGGCTTGTTGGCCTATGAGCGACTCCTCCAGGTGAGAGAGTGCGCAGAGGAAGAAGAGAACTCCTGGAAGGAACCCTGTAGCTGCCATAGAGCCCGGAGACTTCCGGTCCGGTCTGTTCCTGTAACCCAAGGTAAGGGAGATTGGCAGCCGAAGGACTGTCTAGGTGACAGAGAAGGTGCACTCTCCTGGGGTGGAACAGGC
>JASDQU010014103.1:12863-24238 GCA_032191745.1 Picea mariana
TATCAAAATTAGTAGGCCACACTGACTCTTTCATAAAATACTCCAATGAATTTATTAAAATCATTAAAAATGAAAAACCAAAACCTCAAGACACCCTCATAACCTTTGATGTAGTCTCCCCTTTCACAAAAATCCCCTAGATGAAGCTATCCAGATTATAAAAGAAGTGACTGATCCAGAAACGAAAAAACTATCTGAGGTTTGTCTTCGCTCCAGGTTCTTTAGTTACCAAGGAGAATTTTATGAACAGACTAGCGACATAGCGACGGGATCCCCATTATCCCCCATTGTTGCCAATTTTTTGATGGAAAAAATTGAAAAGAAAGCTCTAGACTTCTTTCCCCTGAAACCATCAAGGTGGAAGAGATTTGTTGATGGCACTAATGTACTCTGGCCCCACGGGAAAGAGGAATTACAAAATTTCTTTCAAGACCTAAATAACATCTAAGAAGAAATAAAATTCACAATGGAACTTGAAGAAAATGGTAGGATCCCCTTTCTAGACGTTCTAATCAATAGAAAAAGCAATGGGAATCTAGGACATGCGGTCTATAGAAAAAAGACCCACACATAAAACTATCTCCACACAAACTCTCATCACCACCACAACCAGAAACTAGGAGTCCTAAAAACTTTAGCCACAAGAGCCATAAGAATCTCCGACGAAGCATACCTAGAACAAGAAAAAGATCACCTTTCAAATATCTTTAAAAACATAAGTTATAAACACAATGACATTAAGAACGCAATAAATAAAGCCCTAGAAAAAACTAGCAAAAGCCCTAACTCCCTAGAAAACCAGAACCCCAATAGAAATTTTTACCTACCTTACATTCAAGGAATAACTGGTAAGTTTGCAAAATTCCTTAGCAAAAAAGAGATCAAGAACTCCTTCAAACTACATGAAACCATCAAACAAAATATGAGATCCGTTAAATACAAACTTGACCCTCACAAAGGAAAATAAATTTACAAAATAGAATGCTCCTGCGGAAAATGCTACATCGGTGAAACTGGTCGTTCCTTCCAGATTAGGATTAAATAACATGGAGTTGACATCAAGAATGAACACATTCGCACCTCCGCCTTAGCATAACACTCCCTAAAAACAAAACACCATGTTCTCCTAGAAAACACCAAAATTTTGGCCAAAGAAGAACACCTCTTTAAACGACGTATTAGAGAAGCAATTGAAATCCATAAACACCCAAGCACCTAAACAGAGACAATGCCCTAGAATTAAGTGAAAATTGGTTCCCCTTGATTCATAAAAACAAAAATAAGAAAAAGAACAGATAAGTAACTCTCAAACCGACCATTCCTTTAATTTTAATTTTAATTAATATTAAAATTTCCTTACCTAAATAACACTAATAATAAAAAACATTTTAATATTAATTAATTTATTTTATTATTCACTATTTTTAATAGCACCACCGAATTCGATAAACAAACCCTGACTTAAAACACTAATTAAAACCTATTACACCATTATCTATATTATAAAAAAAACTTAATATCAACTTATAGCCTATACAACTACTAACCTTTTTTCATCAATAAACTTAAAATAATAAACTTATTAATACACCTTTTCATCACTTAAAAAATTAACAATATTTAAATAAAATATATATATTTTAAATTTTTTATAAATTAAAACCCTAAATAAACTTAATCTTAAAAAATATTTCGCCAAGACTTCAACCGATACATAAATCTCTCCTCGCCTTAAGTATTTATAACCATCTCTTCTCACCATTTAAAATCCAAGCTTTTTGTCCTAGATCATGATATGGATCCAAAACATCGACAACCCACTGACACTACTGTGATTTCTCCGAACACGTTTAAAAACAATCCTTACCACACAAATATCATCAATTAGATTATTTCCATGTACGGAAGGGAGACTCTGGATGAAATCCGTGATTTAAAAAATCTTAGGGTAAAAATTAAGAGAAGAGTTGCATATTTGAAATTTTTGAAAAGCTGGAGGAATGAGAACGTTCTACCCATGTTCGCGCAAATCTAGCACAGAGCTAAAAAAAAATGGAACAGTGCGGCCTTCTTCAAGTTGGGCGAAATAACAAAGAACATATGTAACCTTGAAAACCTATCCAAAAATGCACTCAAACTACACTTGAAACTGTGGAAAACGATTGAATCCATTGCCGCCATAAAAGATGGAAAAGAATACCAACAAGTCCGAACCAGACAGAAACCCAAACTAGATCGATTTCTTGACAACAAAAACAATAAAAAAGACACCAACGCAAAGAAAATTGTCAACGTCTCCTCGCACGTACCAGACGAAGCCGAGATGAGCGTGTTAGAGAAAGGCCTGAACTTTGCAGTCTCCCCAACCTCTATCCCAGTTGAAAACATTATTTGTTGCGTAGAAGATAGCATCCAAAACCTTACGGATGAAGATAAAGATATAATTAGACAAGACTGTTCAATCATACTATGCAAGGTGAAACCTCCAAAAAGCAACATTAGTAAAGAAGAACACACATCTTTAAAGAACCTTAAGATTGAGGAGAACCTATTTATTCTCAGGGTAGATAAAGGAGGCGCCACAGTTCTTATGGACCATAGTGATTATAATAAGAATATGATTGAACACCTATTCGAGAGTGGAAGTTATAGGAAACTTCCTAAAAACCCCATTAACATTAAGAAGATTATAAGACAAGTAAAGAAAGTCATCAACGACTCTAACCTTGATGAAAGAACTAAAAAATGTTTAACCCCCAATAACGAGACTACCCCTAGCATATACGGTCTACCAAAAATCCACAAAAAATAAATTTCTCTTAGATCCATAGTGAATACCATAGGCTCACCAACCTATGAACTAGATAAACATGTAGCCACAATTCTTATCCCCTTAGTAGGCTACACTAACTCTTTCATAAAATACTCCAATGAATTTATTAAAATCATTAAAAATGAAAAACTAAAACCTCAAGACACCATCATAAGATTTGATGTAGTCTCCCTTTTCACAAAAATCTTCCTAGATGAAGCTATCCAGATTATAAAAGAAGTGACTGATCCAGAAACGAAAAAATTGGTTGAGGTTTGTCTTTGCTCCACGTTCTTTAGTTACCAAGGAGAATTTTATGAACATACTAGCGACACAACGATGGGATCCCCATTATCCCCCATTGTTTCCAATCTTTTCATGGAAAACTTTGAAAATAAATCCTTAGACTCCTTTCCCCTGAAACCATCAAGGTGGAAGAGATTTGTTGATGACACTAATGTACTCTGGCCCCACGGAAAAGAGGAATTGCAAAATTTCTTTCAACACCTAAATAACATCTAAGAAGAAATAAAATTCACAATGGAACTTGAAGAAAATGGTAGAATCCCCTTTCTAGATGTTCTAATCAATAGAAAAAGCGATGGGAATCTAGGACATGCGGTCTATAGAAAAAAGACCCACACATAAAACTATATCCACACAAACTCTCATCAACACCCCAACAAAAAACTAGGAGTCCTAAAAAATTTAGCCACAAAAGCCATAAATATCTTCGATGAAGCACACCTAGAACAAGAAAATGATCACCTCTCAAATATCTTTAAAAGCATAGGTTATAAACAAAAATACATTAAGAACACAATAAATAAATCCCTAGAAAAAACTAACAAAATCCCTAACTCCTTAGAAAACCAGAACCCCAATAGAAATTCCTAACTACCTTACATCCAAGGAGTAACCAATAAGATTTCAAAATTCCTTAGCAAAAAAGAGATCAAGACGTCCTTTAAACCACATGAAACCATCAAACAAAATATGAGATCTGTTAAATACAAACTTGACCCTCACAATAGAAAATGAATTTACAAAATAGAATGCTCCTGCGGAGAATGATACATCAGTGAAACTGGTCATTCCTTCTAGATTAGGATTAAAGAACATGGAGCTAACATCAAGAATGAACGCATTCGCACCAATGCCTTAGCAGAACACTCCCTTAGAACAAAACACCATGTTCTCCTAGAAGACACCAAAATTTTGGCCAAAGAAGAACACCTCTTTAAATTATGTATTAGAGAAGCAATTGAAATCCATAAACAACCAAGCAACCTAAACAGAGAAAATGGCCTAGAATTAAGTGAAAATTGGTTCCCCTTGATTCATAAAAATAAAAATAAGAAAAAGAACAGATAAGTAACTCTCAAACCGACCATTCCTTTAATTTTAATTTTAATTAATATTAAAATTTCCTTACCTAAATAACACTAATAATAAATTTAACATTTTAATATTAATTAATTAATTTTATTATTCACTATTATTAATAGCACCACCGAACACTTTAACTGGGAAATAGAATGACGAAGGCGGAAACCCTAGCGCTCTGAAACAATCTCTCGGCACGCCTCGCTGCATGATTGAAATGAGCCGTCGCGCAGCAACCACCTGCTACAAACTGGCACAGACTGTCTCCGAGTCTGATCCGTCAGAATGAATCCAGAAGAGGGGGGGAAACCCCCCTCATATAGCAATGTTACGGCCAATGATCGATCAGTTACAAGAGAAAAACGCCCATCATTTGAGCCGCCGTTGCAGCTACGCAATCAACTTCTTGCCAGAGAACAAGGACTCAGGAGGGAAATGGACGTGGAAGCCAACATGTCCCATCCAAAAGCATCTTGCGGGTGTGAGCCTGGAAAATGCATCCCACAAATGGAAAAACCGCCGAGATACCTCATAAGCTCAAAAAGAGTGGGTGAAAACACGCAGTTCAAGAGAGAGCATGCCCTCATTGGCAAGTTTCTAGGACTACGGCCATCCGAACGTGACCTAAACAGATGGATAAAACACTGGTGGAACCCGAAAGGCGACTACGAGGTTCAACTCAGCTCTAAAGGTTTTTTCACAATCATTCTGTACAACCTAGAAGATAGGGACCAAATCTTTGAGAGTGGGCCATATTTCTACAACTCGGCAGGGTTATTCTTGCGATTTTGGACGGAATGGTTCAACCCAGAAAAGGAGGACTTCAGAATGGCTTCGTTCTGGATCCGCCTATACTCTTTGCCGCAAGAGTTCTGGCTGGAGGAAATTCTGATGGGAATAGGGAATACACTGGGTCACTACGTCAAAACCTCAGAAGCCACAAAGCAAAGGAAATACACTTCATATGCCCAAATCTATGTTTATATGAATATCTCTAAGGCTCTATCGGGATTGGTAACTCTGGAATATCAGGATGAATATTGGCAACAAACGCTGGACTACGAACATATTCCTTTCCGCTGTAGGAAATGCCATGAACACGACCACCTCTTTAGAGACTTCCCTCTGAATAAGCAAGCTACCAAAGTAAGTGATACCACACAGAAAGATGGATTCACCACTGTCACAGCCAGGAAAAAAAACCCTCCAAGAAAGCAAAATCCAGACCCCAAACCTAAGATCTCGACCAAAAACTCCTATGAGATTCTGAATCAGCTACCGGAGGACGAAGAAATCCAAGATCCACATAAAGAGCAACAACAGGGTAAAGGAAAGAACCAAACCCCTTCCTCCTCTGTCCCAAATCGTGAAATCCACCCAGAAGAGAGGGGAGATGTAGATGGAGACACCTTAATGCAGATGGATGACCGAGATCTAGCAGGCATTGACCTAGAAAAACTTGAGGAGGCCCTCAATCAAAAGGATATGCAAGCCCTACCTGAAGAGAAACTCCGAAAGGTACATAAGGTTTTTCTTGACTCCTCAGCAGGATCCACAACACGCCTAGGTATAGTCACAGACTCAAGCTTAGACTAAAAAAGGATACCGCGAGAGAACAAAAGAAGGGGGCGGAAATCAACACATCAACTCATCAAGGAGGTGGGCAATCTTATGCTCAAATCAGGGTAGATTCACAAGCTCTCGGAGGGATACCTCCACCCAACACCACCCTCATTATGATGAAGATCCTCACCTGGAACATTAGAGGACTCAATGGTCGATCCAAACAAAAGATCCTTCGAGACTGCATCAAAGCAGAATAACCAGATATTCTAATGTTACAAAAAATGAAATGTGCTGGGGCAGAAGCGGAAACCATCTTCCAGCGCATTTGGAGAGGATGTGATTTTGTTCTAATAGACTCCACAGGGGCCTCAGGGGGTCTGGCCATACTATGGAATCCATGAAACATCACTCTAAGCAGATCTTTTTCTACAATAGGCACAATAACGGCCCACTTCGAGGTCATGGGTTCGAATTAGGAGGGGGTTATTACAAATGTCTATGGACCCCAAAGCCAACAGGGAAAAGACAAACTCTCGGAGTGGCTATCCCTTATCAAAACATTGCTGACCACACCCAACTGGATCTTAGGCGGTGATTTCGATATGATCCTATCACTGGAAGAAAAAATAGGAGGGAGAAAAAGGCTTGAGCAAGACAGTGGTAAGTTCAAAACCCTCATTGATCAACTAAAGCTAGTAGACATTGAAAATAGTAATGGCACCTTCACCTGGTCCAACCGTAGGTCAGGAAACCAACACGTTGCCTGCCGTCTGGACTGCTTCCTTGTGGCTAAAGAACTAATTGAAGAAGCCCCTTGTATGGAAAGTCTCATTCTCCCAAAATCTGGGTCAGACCATTGGCCAATTGCGTTTAATCTAGAAACAGGGGCAATACCCAAATACAAACCCTTTCAGTTTGAGAATTCTAGCTCTCACACCCGGACTTTCATTAGCTTGCAAAATCCTGGTGGGCTCAGGCATAAATAGATCATGGCACAAGCATGTACAAATTCCAGCAGTGCCTCAAAAACTTCAAGCAAGTGCTGAAGCACTGGAACATGAACACCTTTGGAAACATATTTCAAAGCATACAGGACATAGAGAACAAACTAGGGGAGATACAAAAAACTTTCATTTCAGGAACTCGAACTGTTGAACTAATGAAAGAGGAGGAGGAGCTTCAGACGCAACTAGAAGAGAGGAGAAAGCAAGAGGAAATTTTGTGGAGGCAAAAATCCAGGGTACAATGGCTCAAAGAGGGGGAAAATAACACAAAGTTCTTCCACAGAGAAATGGTGCATCGCCGACTCATTATCAGAATTACTCATTTGGAGGATGGTCAGGGTAATCCAATCAGAGACCATACCCAAATAGAAGCAGAGCTTAACAACTATTATCGTGACCTCCTCACGGAAACCAGGGAGGATAGAACAACAACAATCAGGCGAGTAACCAGTCACATACCCTCTATGGTGACTCTTGAACAAAATGCAGCCCTGATGCGACCTATCACCCAAGAAGAGGTGGAGCAAGCAGTAAAAGATATGCCCTCAGGGAAGGCCCTAGGTCCGTATGGATTTACCATTGATTTCTTCCATCATTGTTGGGACCTAATTAGGGAAGAAGTTTGGGAGGTAGTAGAGGAATCGCATACCTCAGGCCAAGTCCTCCCTGCCCTCAATGCTACTTTTCTCATCCTAATTCTGAAAGAGGAGCGGGTCACAAATCCCAAACAGTTTAGACCTATCTCTCTCTACAATGTCATTTACAAAATCATAACAAAGGTGGTTGTGAACCGCCTCAAGCCAATTCTTCCCTTTGTCATATCCAAGGAACAAGCAGAGTACGTAGTATGTAGACAGATTATGGACAACATCATTTTGGTTCATGAAGTCATCCACTCTCTCAAGTCGACAAAAACTCCAGCTATGCTAATCAAACTTGATCTTTCAAAGGCTTTTGATGGAGTCAGCTGGCAGTACCTTCGAGCCATTTTAGATTCGTTTGGATTTGATCAGCAATGGGTAAATTGGATCTTAAACCTTACCTCCTCAGCCTTCTTTTCCATCCTAGTCAATGGGGTCCCATCCCGACTGTTCTCACCGTCCAGAGGTATCAAACAAGGTGACCCCCTATCGCCTTTTTTGTTTGTGCTCCTGGTGGAAGGCCTGTGACGCTATATCAAGTCAACAGTCTTAGAAGAATCTCTCAAAGGCTTACCTTTGCACAATATCCAACCGACACCCTCACATAGTCAATTTATTGATGACACCCTACTCATGAACTCCCCAACTGTAAGAGAGGAAAACAAGCTTAACTCCATCCTCTCTGATTTCACAAAGGCGTCAAGCATGACTCTCAACCTAGACAAATCCAAACTCTACTTCTTCAAAACTCCGTCAACTGTCCAAATTCATATCTCTAGACTCCTGGGAATACCCAAGAGCTCCCTTTCGTCCAACTACTTAGGAATTCCTCTAACGGGCGCAGTGGCCAGATCCATTTCCTGGGACAACCTTCTTCTTTCCATCTCCAACAGGCTGAGAAACTGGACCTTCAGACCCCTCAACATCGCAGCTAGGATGGTCCTGTTCAAGACTGTCCTACAAACCCTGCCTACCTACCTTTTCACAGCCCTTGCAGCCCCCAAGCAGGTCATCAAAGCAATAAGGAACCTCCAGCGAAATTTCCTCTGGCACATACACCAACCAAATAAGAAGTGGGTGCTAGTAGGATGGGACCAGATCTGCACACCAAAAAGTATGAGAGGGTTGGGACTCCAAGATCCAGGGAAACTCAACCAAGTAATGGGAGCCAAAATGTGGTGGAGATGGTTAAAAACACCAACAACTTTATGGGCGCAAATATGGAAGCAAAAGTACGCTCCTCTCACACAAGAAAACCAGCTCATCAGACACAATGTCCAAATACAGGGATCTAATATTTGGAGCACAACATGGCAAAACAAAGACCTGGTGCAAAATCATGCCTTCTGGGAGGTCCGAAATGGAGAAAGCGCTATGTTCTAGCAGGACTCGTGGCAGCAACTCAAACCTCTAAGTGACCTGGAAGAGCTACACCCCCTTAAACATGCTCTAAACCAGGACACACTTCTGAGGGTGAAATATCTTTGGAAACCCGTGGATCAGAGACTGTAATGGCGTCATTGGAAAACCTCTAATTAGGAATTAGGGGTCCCAGAGGAATTAAACCTGCAAGCCTGGAAACACTATGCAAGTCATCGAAAAATCCTCAATTGAGAAGACCCGGATATTCTTCGATGGGGACACTCCACCATTGGCAACTTCTCAATCAAAGAAGCATACTACCTACAAGGCAACTACCAGAATCAAGATAGGGAGAACATATGAAACAAGGTTTGGAACCCTGTACTTTGGCCCAAGGTGTCCACCTTCCTCTGGCTTATTGCACACAATAGAGTCCTAACCTGGGACAACCTCAGGAGAAGAGGCTTCATTGGACCCTCAATATGCATCTTAATTCCACCAACAAGAGGAAACGAAGGAACATCTATTCAACATATGTTCCTTCAGTCAGTGGATTTGGGACCAAGGAGCTCAAATAATGCGCCGATCCAATCAAAACAGGAGCAGCATCAGTGATACGCTTGAAAATTGGGACTCGATCACCTACAACAATCCTCTACTGTAATACATTGGGCAACTCCTCCTGGGATTCATTCTCTAGAAAATCTGGAAAGAATGAAACAAAAGAATCTTTCAATCCAAAGCCTCCACACCGGGCTTAACTTGGGAAAAATTGTCACACTTGTCAAGGAAACAATCATAAGAAAACACTGGAAACTAGAGGACTTAAATTGCAACCCGGAGGAGCAATCCATACTCCACATCTCGCAGCCTAACCTAACCAATCAATTGACGATAAGTGCACCTAAATGTCAGCATAGCAGCCCAACCATCTGGACCCCTCCTCCAACAGATTTCATAAAGATCAACTTCGATGGGGCCTCCAAAGGGAACCCGGGCCCGACGAGATATAGAGACACACTCAGAAACTCCAACAGAGAGATCCTCTGTCTGGTAGCAGGTTACTTGGGGGAAAACACAAACAATGCAACAGATCTATTGGGCCTATTGCAAGGTCTCCAAGTAGCAATCAATAGACATCGTCACAAGCTCATCCTGGAGGGGGACTCACAAATTGTCATCCAGCTAATCACCAAGCTCCTCCATGGGGAAAACCCGCTGAAAATCTCACCCAGCTGGTGACTCTCAGGGCTGCTAGAGGAATTCAGAAGCATCCTTAGAACTAACCTCAACATCATACCCTCTCATGTGAAAAGAGACGCAAACAGGGTAGTGGACTGTTTGGCAAATGAAGGGGTAGCAAAGGAGATAGACCACATATACTGGGAAGCACACATCTCTGGAAGCTCATACATCTCAGATAGGTGTCATGCTTTGGCCAATAGGGATCTCCAACCCCTAGATGGGGTGCCACGTCGAGAAGGGAGGACATGCGGGAACGAGCTGAGTAGAGCCATAATTAATGGCCACCGACTCCCATCTCCTCACCATTAAGATGGGAGTGAGCCCGAGCAGCCAACACTAGCGAACAAAGCCTCTCACACGAGTGAAGAGGACGACAGATCAGTGCCCTAAGAACATAGACTTAATGGCCAAGGCTTTCACGGTCACCTTCATCCTTATCAGTCGCCCTGAGGGATATGAGATGCATTTTGAAATTGAAAGGCCGAAGGCTGAACCTTCAGAGTGTTGGATTAGGGACACTCATCCAGTCGGCATTTCGGTTATAGCTTTGCTTCTCGACATGCCGAGAGAAAGGGGAAGGCGTCGCCGAGGCGCGATGTGGTATGCATCTGACTCCTGAAGGAAGTGACATAAGAAGTTCTAAAAATCACTAGCTATGGCATGCACTCGGAGAACCAGGAAGCTTGGGAGAACCAGAACGCCTCCCATGGCGTATGTGGAGGAGATTGTTCCAGAAAAACCCATCCAGGTTCCTCCAGAACATCTCCTCTTCACTGTCCCGGATAATTGGGATATTCCCACCTGTTTCGTGAATGATGCCAAGCTTCAGGTTCCAGGAATGACACACAACCACAAGGGAGATGACCTAGCAGGGGAATACACAACCTGCTATGTTGAGGAAGAATTACCGGGCAACACAGAAGAAAAGGCAAATTCAACAAGCAACGAACCTCCAGAGGAAGCGACACATCAAGACAAGCTGCAAGGACAATAAGGTGGCAACGCAAGTGAAGACAAGGAGGATATTGATGCATAGGAGCCAATTCCCCTCTCCTCCCCTCAGGGAGAATGGCAGGACCAGCCTCCACTCCTCCACCTGAAGCATCTAAAACTGATTTTTGAAACGTGCAGCATGGTGGAAGACAAAATCCATAGGGCCATCCGAATCAGTCAATGCCTCGACATGATGTACGCTGCTTACTCCAGCACATCTCCAAGCCGACAATTCCCTACATGCGCACATGCCTACGCGATTCCAGTCAGACTAGGAAAGAATGGCAAAGATGATGAGACCACCGGGTAAAAGGCTTTGTGAATGATCATAGTTAGAAATTTTCTTTTGTTTCAAACTAGAGCTTT
>JASDQU010014103.1:42957-54801 GCA_032191745.1 Picea mariana
CGTCAGCCATTACAATGTATTAAAAAAACCCTAACCCTAATTTCGTTAGGTCTTCCATGCATGCGCACATGCTGCTCTTCCTTCCATCTTTCGCTTTCTTCATGCATGGCTTTCTTCCCAAAATAGCCTTTCTTTCTATTTTGGCATGCTTCCAATAGGCCCCCAACACTAACATGTGGCTCATCCCAAGCCACCTAACCCCTGTGTGCTTCATCGATCTCCTTGGTGATCACTTGGAACTTCTCCATGAGATTTGTTGCTTGTGTTTAGGCCTGCGCGGTCTTCTCCTTGAGTGCGTCCAATACCTACATTGCAATTTCGTCGTTGGCCATCCTTTCACATTCTGCCTGGGTTTGTACCATATATGTTTTGTCTTCCTCTGCCTGTGCTATGACCTCTTCTTCTCTCTCTTGGAGAGGTTCCATTTGAGCTTGGCACTCCTTTTTATGCATCTGTGCAATTATGAGTTCTGCTTGTAGTTTCTTTATGTCTTGCGCCCTTTTGACATGCTCCGTTATTGTCATTGTCTTCTGCCTCTGCTTGAGGTCTTGGATAACTTCGATTATAGTTTCTCCTTCCTGGTCCCACTGCTGGACCTGTTGAACCTCTTCCATCTTTGTCCAGAGCTACGCTGCTTTCTCGAACAAGTCATCCACTACATGGACTTGTCGTTCTATCTGTTGTATCTACTCTGTTGCCTCCTATTTCCTTTGCTCCCTCACCTCCGGTGGAGTGGTAGGTGTGAGTTTCTCTCGAAGATTCTCGATCTCCTGTTGGTATTAATCGATTGTCTACATAATCTGATCAATCTTCTCCATATTTGTGAGTTCGTCCATCTGCGCATTCTTTGGGATATTCTCATAGGCTACAGACACTTTCTGAGCCAGTCCCTTCACGTGTTCCTTCTCATCCTTGGTCTCGAGCTTGGCCCGATCAAGTACCAATTCCAACCTGTCCTGATCATCCTTTGTCTACTGCAATTCCATTGTCTCCGTGCGTGGGAGAGAATGTACCTCTTGTGTAACATTGACCTGTAGTTTATACAAGGCATTGGTTGGTATTCGCGACAATACCAACTGTAATTGAGCCAAGTCTTTTAGGGGTGTCTTCCCCATGATTTTATCCATGCGAAGCATGCTAGGTGTGACATGAAACATTGAAATTGGCTGTGCTATCGTCTGGATTGTATCCTGATCGCTTGCTCTAAGTTCTCCTCTTATCTGTGATGCTGACAGGCCCATTTCTACGCTGCCGTCGACTGCCTGCGCTTCCTCGATATGCCTGAGGAACTGTCCCATGTATGTTATCTCTTCTTCAATTTTGTCCCTTTGGCGCAAAACATTCTCAAAATCCTCGAATGTGAAATCTTGGACCATTTGGGCCACCATTTCTGCATCATCTTCCGTGATGGTGTATGCTGGAGGCATTCTGTGTGCCTTCGTATTCTTGCACGCACCTCTCATCTCAGTGGCTGGCCGCTTATTCTGGCCTGGCTCTTGTGGAGTAACACTTGATATAGTTTCCAGTTCTACCTTGACCTGTTTCTGATGTACCTAGGGCACCTGTGCGTTCTTCTTCTTCCCTATCTGGATGCTTTTATTGGATGTCCCCCCTTTATTCTGCTGTGGCTTTTTCTGACTCATCCTTGGTTTCTTGGGCACTTTTACTTCCTCAGGCTGTGTCAGTTCCTACCCTACCTCCTCAACATGTGTATGTCCCTGTCTTACCTCCTCCTCTTCTATCTCTGCGGATATTTCACGAGTGAGGACTGGAATCCTCCATTCATCTTCAATCCTTAATGACCATTTGTATGTTCCCCTCCGTGATGCAGTAACGTAGTTGTAGCCATTGATTGTCAGTGTCCTTTCGCGCATGGATCCACATCACATGTCTAGTGGATTTGAAATTGGATATGCCTTGATAGTGTGCAACATCTTCCAATGTTATCCTCCAAGTGTTGATGATGGTGTCCTGTAGGTCGTCGAGATATCTGTCGAATATAACTGCATTCTCTTTTCTATTCTTGGCATCCGAAGTGACTCCAAGCAATAAGTATCACGCTCCATGGCAGGGTTTGGGTCTCGTGGAAAAAAATGAGTACTTCAGCTCCTTCCATCCCATAATGGCTATCAGGATGAGTAGCCATGAATAATGAAATTATGTCCCCAAGTCCTACACATCCTTGCAGTCATCTAGGAACATTTTCAACAAGTAAGGGGCCCAAATGAGTGTGGTGCCCTCGAAACATTGTGCTGCAGCTATGAAAACCCCGACCGAGACTTCCTCCTTGAGGCATTTCCTGAGCAACTTGCATGCCATAATTTTTGTGGCCATTCTTGTCGCGATGTCACTAATACATTTGATAATGATTTTGCACGACCCCCTTTCGGTGCCGTATTTCTTCTTCATCTCCTTGGCCAATTCTTTCTCCTTTGTTTTATCCTCGAGGAACTGTGCAAGATCCATACCCCGTGATGGCAGCCCTGTGACGTGTGCGATGAGCTCTATGTCTATTGAGACAAGTTGTTCCAGCCACATATATCCGCCATGCATGACCACCATCAGCTGCTTGATGCAACTATTTTCATACTGGCCTCTTCCAAAGTGTGGTAGGTCCAACAAACCTAGAATTCTGGTTTTGGCCAGTCCTGCTGCCCTTTGGACTGGTTGATGGATTGGTTCCCCAAAGGGTCCTATACTCACAATCTATAGGTAGACTTTCTTAGAAAACTTTGGGAACTTGTCCATGTCTGTTACATCATGGTCTAAGTACCTTAACTTCTCTACATAACCTAACAAATTTGCTAATACACGTGCCCCTTCTGGTATGCGTGAAAAAACAATTGCTACTGTGAGTTGTCTGCGTGATGACCCAAGTACCATTTTATTATCCTTCTGCGGTGGTGGCTGACTTGAGGTTCCAGCCTCCATTGTTCGTCCCTCGACATACTGCTCTGGTTGGCTAGTGACATCTTCCATTGCTTCCTCCTGTGGCTTTTCTAACGTGGTTGTCTGTGATTCTTCTGGCACGACAGTTTCTTCTTGGTTTGGAGTCGTCCCATTGACTCTCGAGGATTCTATAGGTTTTTCTAGTTGCACTTGGATTCCTGCATCCTCATTCTGTTGGTCCTGCCCCTCTTTTGGCATATCAATGTCCATGCTCGCAGGTACCGTCTGCTGGGTTTCTTCCTCAATGGGTGTTGGGTTTCCTAGTGTTGTATTCGACGATGGGATTTCGTCCACATTGACAAATTCTGGTGGCTGAGATGGTTGTTGTTCGCTTCCCTGTGATTGAGAATGTGCTCTGGTCCTACCTCGGGGTTGTCTAGCAGTCTGGCTTGATTATCCTTGTTTATGTGGTGCCATGGTGGTAAAAAATTATTGTTTTCCAAGCTCAGTAGCCTCTGTAACTTTTTCAACCTTCACTCTCCGCTTTGTATGCTCTCTCGCTCTATGCCTTTTCCAATTTTGCAATTACCTTTCCACTCCCATGTCCCTGCTTTATATTGGCACCGTGTGAAGCTTGTTGAAGATGTTACCGCGATTATGGATTAAATGAACCACCGGTTCCTTCGTACTTTCCATTTATTTCCCTTTCTGTCTCTAGTTGGCGCGATTAATTCAACATCCTGTCAGTCGTTTCCGACATTCAATTCCGTTAACCTTCGTTAATTGGTGCTTCTTTTGCTGTATCCGCCTTTCCCGCTTGTTTTCACTTTGAACTGACCATTGGACTTGTCTCCATCGGGCTCTATTATCATGTGCACATGATCCTTCTCCTTTCAGCGCGTGCTTCTTCTTGTTTTGGCGCACTATGCCTTTGTTGTTCCCTTTTGATATCCTGTACTATATCTTTTTTATTTTTTTACTGCGCGTTGTCTTTAAAGTTGCGGGTGGTCGACTGTACTTGTATAGCTTCAGTCGGATCCCATTGATCGATCATCCCTCTAAGTTCTATGCCTCCTAAGTCCTTCAACTGTACAACTCCCCCATATGTGACAATTTTTACTTCATAGGGTCCTAACCAGTGCATTCTGAGTTTTCCTAGATGATGAATGGATTTACTGTCATACATCAACACTAAGTCTCCTTCCTTGAAATTTTTCCTCTTGATATGTCTATCATGCCAATATTTGTCCCTTTCTTTCTAAATTTCTTGGTGGAGCCCTGCTAGGATTCTATATTCCTCCATGATCATTAGTTGATTCAACCTATCCTGTATTGCGCCTTGTTCTATCATGTTCATAATTGTTGCTACGCGTAGACTGGTACCAAAAATTCTAATGGCACTACTGCTTCCTGTCCATATACCAATATAAATGGTGTGTGTCCTATCAATTTCTTGCATGTGGTCCTATATGCCCACAATACTGCTAGTATTTTGAGGTCCCAATCATCCCTATTAACATTACATATCTTCGTCAGTGCATTTTTAAGGATTTTGTTAAAGGCTTCTATTGTTCCATTCGCTTGTGGATGATATGGTGTACTCTTTTGATGATGGACTTCAAATTATTCAGTCATAGCCTTAATAACGTTGTTAATGAAGTGAGTGCCTTGGTCGCTCATCAAAATTCTTGGGCAGCCAAATCTAGTGATCACTTGCTCGAATAGAAAATGTGTTGCTATTTCTGCGCTGCAATATTTGACTGGTGCTGCTTCTGCCCATATTGTCAGGTATTATGTTGCGGTGATAATGTACCTTGCTTCTGTTCTCTTGGCGGGTGGGTTAATTGGTCCTACAAAATATATTGCCCATTTTTTGAATACCTGCAACATTACCTATGGTTGCAATGGAATCTCATCCCTTCTATTAGGTTTAAAACCCTCTAACATACATCACATCTCTGGAAGTAATATTTTGAGTCTATGTGAATGGTTGGACACCATAGTCCTACGCACAATGCCTTCCGCGCGGTAGATTTTCCTGCGTAGTTTTCTCCTGCTATTCCTTCATGGGCTTCTGCTAAAATCCTTGGTATTTCATGTTCTAGAACATATCTTTGCAAGATGCTATCTACACCCATTTTGTATAAGTGTCCTACAATCAGCGAATATTCTGCAGCCCGGACTACTAGGTTTTTCTTCTGTGCGGTGTTGTATTCATGTGGCATAGTCCCTATACTCAAGTGATGGATGATGTCTGTGAAGTATTCATCGACGATCTGGACTGAAAATAACTATGCATCTAGAAAATTTTCCTCTAAATTTGCAGGTTCCTCTCCGTTCGTGACCCTTGATAAGTGGTCAGGTCCTGCATTTAGCTTCCTTGGCTTGACTATTACTTCAAAATAAAATTCTTGAAACAGTAGTAACCATCGATAGATTCTCCCCCACAACACTGGCTTGTTGACTAGGTACTTAAGGGATGAATGATCTGTGAACATCTTAAAATGTTTTCCCAGTAAGTAATGTCTGAACTTTTGCAATGTGTAGACCATAGCTAGGCCTTTCCTCTCTGTAGTGTTGTAGTTCTGCTATGATTCTGACAGTTTTCTGCTAGCAAATGCTGTCGGATGATCCAATTCTCTTGCTCCTGGCTGCGCCAGAATAGCTCCAAGTGCTATGGCTGATGTATCTACATGTACGTGGAATGTCTTCTCCTAGCATAGGAATACTAGTGTTGGCGCTTTTACTATCTTTTCTTTCAGCGTATCCAGACCGTGTTGACAATCCTCATTCCAATGGAACTTGGTGTCTTTCCTTAACAGTTTCTCCATTGGTCAGGTGATCTGTGCATACCATTTGATAAATTTTCTGTAGTATCCTATGTGTCCCAATGTTTCTTTTAGTTGATGAACTGTTTTTGGTGGTGGTGGGTTAACGATTACTGCAATATTTGCAGGATCTACTAGTAAACATTGCTTGCATACTATATGGCCCAATAGTATCCAAAACGGTGTTCCAAAGATGCACTTATTGATGTTTAATGATATCTGGCACTGCCTGCATATTTCTAACATCAACCACAAGACATCTACATTGTCTTTCAATAGGCTATGGATTGTCCAATCGTCTAAGTATATCTCTAGAAATTGGTGGATAAATTCTTTAAATGCAGCTATGACTACTCTGGAAAATATTGTTGGTGCATTCTTCAGTCTGAACAACATGACCATGTACTGGTAGGATCCCCATTCTGTAGCAAAATTGGTCTTGTATCTGTCTTTCGAAGCTTTCTTGATATGATGTTTTCTTGAAAATCCATTGGTGAATGAATAAAATTCTTGTCCTCCTACGTTCTCCAACACTTCATCTGTGAAGGGTGTAGGGAATAGGTCATGTAGGCATGCATCATTCAACATCCTCAATTCGATGCATATTCTTATACCACCTTGTTTTTTCTCTCGAACTACCATTGAGCTTATCCATTCTGATTCTTCCATGGGTTCTATGATTCCGGATTCGAGCATCCTATCGATCTCAAATTTGAATTTTTTCTTATATATCAGATTTAGTCTGTATGGTCGTCGTCTGATCGGTTGTGTGTCAGCTCTGAGTGGTATCTTCATTTCACCTAGCTCTCCTGCTATGCCCTTCATTTCTATAAAAGTTGTGGGGAACAGGTCGTTGTACTCGCGTAGTAACTCTGTTATGATTTCTACTGTTTGATCATCCTAGTAGTCTCCAATGCTGGCCATTTTGGGATTCTCAACTGTTCCAGTGTTGACTTTCTTCACCTTGATCGGTGCAACAATTACTTTTGATTCTAGAGGTGGACCTTCCACTTCTCTTTTGCCTTCCGCTTCCTCGATCTGAATATCGCGTGGGTTGTCTTCCTCTGGTACTTCTTCCTGCACATGGTAGCATGAAAAAAGTTCTTTCATTGTCTTACTGTTCCGCTGTTGTTCCTCTTTTATGAGTTCGAATTCTAGTTCCTGGATGAATATCACCCCTCTTATTTGTTTAAGTGTTGCATCCATGTTGGGGTTTTCATGCTCGAATGAGAAACTGACTGTAAAATGTTGTTGTAGTACTGGCCAGATTGCAGTTCCTTTGCGCAGTTCCTGGTCTGTATACCAGTTTGTTGGGATGCCCTCTAAGGTATGTACGAAATGATGAGGCCATTCCTATGGGGGTGTCATTTTCCACAACGCTCTTCACTTCTCCAAGTGTTCCTCTGGTGCCCTCTGGTGTTGCTTCTATGTTATCTGCCAAACCTTATGCATAATAACCGCTTGCATTGGTACCAATCCTTGATTGTTTCCTTGTGTGCACCCCACCATATTGCAGGTATGGCCTTGAGTGCTATATCGAGTGCTGAGAGTCTCTAATTTTCTAACACTTCATCTTCGTAATGTGTCAATAATTCTTATAGATTGTTTACCCCATGGAAACTGGGTGGTTCCCTTATATCCGTACCTACCCATCTTACTGCGCGGTCTATTCTTGTGCATCTCCTTATGGAAACTTCGTGTAGCCTCTGTTTCCAGTTCTCTAAACCTGTATTTGAGTTTGACGGACATGAAGTAATGCTCTTCCAATTGAGTATCCCATCTTCAGTTGGGTTTACATAATCCTCATCTCGTGCAGTTGTCCTATACAACTGGATGATTTCCTCCAAGTCCAAGAAAGTGGGCTCTACAAACCTCTCCCCTTTTGATGGGTCTAATGGCACAATGACCCTGTATTCTCCTGACTCAAATGTCATTTTCCATGTCTTTAAATTGATTATGTCTTGGTTATCAAACGCCCAATCCAAGCCCAGTAATGCTGGATATGGTGTTGTGCTGTCCACTATCTCTATTACTTCGAAGTTAGCTTTAGTCCACACTCCATCTAGGTCTACTGTGACTCCTTTCAGTCTCCCAATTGGCAGAACTCTGTGTTGGTTTGCTAGTTTTAGTTGAACGGGTGAATATCCTAATGTGGGCTCTCCTATACATTGTCATGTCTTCTTGGATAATACATCGACTTCAGATCCTAGACCTAGTATGATATCTCCCATGTTGAAATCTCTGATGTTGGCATTGAGCCTGGACTCCCTACTTGTTCTTCTCCTTGTATGTAGGTGATTGACTGTTTTTTGTTCTAGTTTTCCTTCTGTCTCTATGCTACATCTTTCTAATATGTTTTGCAATATTTTGACAGAGGATGGATCATTTAGTAATTTTGCGCATGATTACAAAAAGCCTTTGATTGTACTTACTTGTCCTAGGGGCTGCATTTCTTTGGTATGATCCAATGATGGAGGCATATCGTACTCTGGTACTTCCTTGTTATGCTACGCGGTTGAAGTCAACACAATGTCTTGCTTCATAAATTCTTGTCTGGCTTGCTTAAATGTTTCCTTCTCATTCTACACGTCGAACTGCTTCCTTGGTTTGGCATTATTCTTCACCCACTGATGTTGTACTGGATATTGTCGGACTGTGTCATTTCCTTTTTTATCTACTCCATGCGTAACTATGTTGATGTTTCTTTCGTCGCCCCTCACTTCCACTGAAATACATTGAACATTCTGGTTGTTCTGACTCCTCTTTTTCTAGATCTTCCCTAATAACGTAGGACATTCTTTTGTGTCATGATACGATGCAAGCCAATACATACAAGTCGCTCATGGAAGTGGAAATTATCTTGCATAGTGTCCTGGTTGTTGACTATTGTGACATACCACTGGTCCTCTACCTCTTCCAAAGCCTCCTCTTTCTTGTCCTCCACCTCTGTAGCCAGCTCGATCTCCTCGCGACGTGTTATACTGAGGTGCCTGATTGTACTACGCTGTATTGCACTGAGGTTGCGTTGTGTTGTATTGTGGCTGCGTGGTATTATATGGTTGCTGCACAATATTATACTGCGGTTGCACAGTGTTGTCTCAGGCTGGTACTTGGTTAAACTGAGGTGCAGCTTTCCCGATCATCATTTATGCCTGCACCCTATATGCATCTGACGTCCTCTCTCTCATCAACTCCATGGTTCTACAGTCTTTGTCATCATGGCCTACTGACTTGAAAAAGTTGCAATATGAACTCTTTGGAACTATCTGGTACTTCTGCATCATTGGGCAGTGATATGGGCCGTGACCCTGTTTCTTATAGATTTCGCACCATAGTCCTCCTGTTGGTAACATATTTGGAATTCCTACTGCCATGTACTGCACGAATGTTGGACATTCGTTCTTATGGTGTCCTTTTGTCCTGCATGTGGTACACCAAACGACTTCTCATTTGTCCTTACTCTTGTTCTGGTTTAGCTGGAACGTTAAGTTATTCAAATCCTCCTCCAACTCTTCGATGGATAGATCCGTCTTCTGATATTGGTTTTCTTCCAGTTGCATGGATTCCTATAGAGCCTCTGCCTGTGTCTGAAACTTTTGTTGTCGCAGTGGATAATTCAAGTGTGGTAGTAGTGAATTAACGAACATGTGCCTATGATGCATATCTATCATGAGATATTTCAACTTTCATTTCAGTCGCTTGAATCTTTGGTCAATATCCCATACAGATTCTCCTGGTTTATGTATAATTTCTATCATCTCATTCATGTACTGGTCCTCTTAACTTGGCTTCTGAAATTCATTTATCAACAATTTCTTGATATCCGCAATCGTTCTGGTTGTTCCTGGTGTATTGTTTGTGGCTAAATTCATATACCAATCCAGTGCGCGATCTCAGTGTAATCGCTAGCTATGCAAGTTTAGTGTCCTCATCAGTGATATGTTTTTCTTCCCGGATCTTCTCACAGATAAACATGTTCTTTTCCGGGTCCTCCGATGCTTCTCCTTTGAATTATGGTAACCTGATGGTGGGATCGTGTCCTGCCATCCTGAATGCTGAAATAATACCTCCGCGCGGTGTAGATACTTAACTAATGATTCCTGAACTGGATCCTCTGGTTATTGTTCCTTGTTTAGATGTACTTCTTGTTGTCTTCCTTCTTTCGAAATTCAGTTTTCTAAACGGTGGTGTTATTTTGGGTGTGTTATTTGCACATGGGTTTATGGGTTCCACACTGATATTAATATGGATAGGNCATCTTTCCAGTTGTCACCATGATCCGTTTGATTTGTTCATCGTCTATCATGATTGGGTCCAAGTCTTCTTCCTTCTTGGTTTTATCCACTTCTCCTTCCATTTCTCCCCTGTCTGTCAGTGCTTCCCCCCTTCCCCCATGCATGCAGGGAAGTTTAGCTATCTGAATCCATTGTCATTACACCTTTGTTATAGAGAAATATCTTAATATAAGTATACATCGATCTAATATACCTTCCTCGAGGCCCTCGTAGAAAATATTGCTCTGCTGGGCTGTACGACTTCGTGGTATCTACTGCAAATTATGTTATAAAGCTTGCTACAATACTGTTAAGCCAAAAATCTACTGCACGGGTGAATTTGTTATTCACCCGCAGTAACTGCTAAATTTGAATTGAGGTCCACTCTAACTGCCGGATCCGGTTTTTTGCGTGGTTATCCTTCAACCTCAATAACCACTCCTACAATAAGTGTGGAAAATCACAGAAAAATACTTCATGCAGATCAATAAACACATACTTCTCATGGTATTTGTGAGATGTTAATCTAGGGTTTCTATTATCTTTCTGTGTAAACTCTATCTCCTTTGTCTTCAACCAGCTTTCGATATCTTCTTTTATGGGCTTCCACGGTCTCAACATCCCCTTCTAGCAACACATTATTTTCACCTTCTTTTTGTCCTATTCAGTATTCTTTTGACCCGCCTTCCACAGATCTTACCCTCTTTTAACAAATCCCATCTACTCAATCCTATATTGGTCCATCCCGAAAATGGAACCATTTGTTGGTTTGATTTCTCTGAGTTAGACCTTTAACATGATTGACCCAAGTTCAATTCTACTGGGGTTCCAACAAAGCCTCTAAAACTATCGACCCTTCTGGTAAACCAGAAGGAAACTCAACACACAGAGTGCACTATGCAGTCTCACCCGAGATTTCTTAATGAGTGACTGCAATACTCAAGTGTTTGGTGCATTGAGAGTTCTATTTAACTTATTAAAGCAATATGCTGTCATTCCCAATTATGCATGTAATGTAATCAACTCATTAGCTCATTCATTCATCATGCTAACATCTACTCATAAACAATAAAAGAGACATAGGCATTCAATCACATACACAAGTTTTACCGTGGTTCACCCCCCTGGGCTACGTCCATGATGATATGGCTCTCAAGCTCTTCTACTATGGCAGTTCCAAAACTACAGCGCCGCGCGCTTTACAACTCATCCTCAGTTGGGTCGATATCTATTACGAAGTGGACTATATCACACCAGGATCCTCAACCTATGACCTAACCCTCGATATCTACCCTTCTGGCCCTCTACATCTCAACAACTTACAAGATTAGGTTGTATGATAGAAGGATTGCAACTAGTTATCAAAACATGACTCCTCCATCGTCTCTTCAGACTCTCTAAAACCGAACTCTGTATTCTTTCATAATGGACAACTACTGCCTCTCTATACCTTCTAGGTATATATATATATAAGTTTTTGGCTCATCACCCATTACAATGTATTACAAAAACCCTAACCCTAATGTCGTTATGTCTTCCATGCATGAGCGCATGCTGCTCTTCCTTCCAGCGGTCTCTTTCCTCGTGCATGCCTTTCTTCCCAAAATATCCTTTCTTTCTGTTTGGTCATGCTTCCAACAATAACCATATGATCATATGCTCTGAAATCAAATGTTATGCACCAAACAACCAAAATAGAATAAAGAGAGAGAGAGAAGTAGCTAAAAACCTTGAGAAAGAGATAAGAATGAATGTCAAGACTCTTCAAGGGGAAACCTCGTTCTACAATAGAGTAAATGTACAAGATGAGTTGATTATAAAACTATCTCTCCTTTTGTGTGTGTGTGTGTGTG
>JASDQU010014103.1:65764-76084 GCA_032191745.1 Picea mariana
GTTTTCATGATAAGTGATAACTCCATTCCTAGTGCACTAAGTGATGTGCATGAATATTCCATGCCTATAGTTTTAGTTTATTCCAAATTTGTAGTGGTTTATCTCCCCATTTGAAGCCAATCAATGTCACTTTTCATAAGTGGTATAAATGTTTTTGGGGTAACTTTTTCCCATTAAAAAAAAATATTTTGTGTTCATAGTATAGTGTATATAGGTGAGCTTATGAGAAAGGACACATTCATGTGCTCATATACCATTTAGCCTAAACTATTTTCTTAGTAGAAATTTCTTTGTAGGAGTGAACCATTTAGGCCTTATAATGATTGCCACTTACGACCCCTTTTTATACTACGGTGGAGAAATGTGCAAACTTAGATAATCTATATCAATGTTTCCATGTACCAAAATTTTTAATACTACTTTTAGGGTGTTTTGGTATTATTCAAAGAAATATATAATTTTCATTCTTTGTTTAATATCTTTTTTTCTTCTTGGAAAAAAAAACTTTTTATATTCATTCAAAAAAAGGAAGGACTATACATGTTCCACCAATACCAAAGACATTGTCTGTCTCTTACTGTCTATTTCATACTTTCCCATACCCCCTATGTAGCTCCTTAAGAGCTTCAATGTTGAAAAAAAACTCCCCTTAAAGGGGGACATAAACTATTACATCCTCTCTATTTTTTGATATTTCTCCGACATGCCAATACGTAACATTAATATGTTCATAACAAAATAAAATATGTTAAACCAAACATGACAACATCTGGGGCCTTCAAAAGAGAAACTCCATAGCCTCCGTTTCTACTCCATCAAAGAATTCGTAGAAACAAAAATCTCTCGGTTGTTGTTCAAGAGCCTCCTTGGACTTTTCATCTGATTTTGTATTAAGTTCTCTCAGAATATGTTGGAAGGAGAGACAATTGAAAGACTAAAAATAGAGCTTGATGTCTCTCATAATGGGAGAGATTATGATGTTTTGTATAGTTATTTTTCTTCTTTCCCAATCAATAACGAATTTGGAGTCTTCGAAGACTTGTAGCTTCCGTAGGTCCTTTTATTTTGCATCTTCTAGTAGCATCCAAAGGGAAATAAATTCTGCTATGTTGTTTGTGCCAGGTCTAGGGGAATATCATATAAAAATATAATGGCTGCAACTGATCTTTAGGACTACTCCAACACCACACCTAGGGGGTTTTCTTGAATGGCCCCATCGAAAAATCCCCATGGAATATTATAATCAATGGAAGGAGGGATGGGATTCCTCGGTTTCTTATCACGTGGATCTTCCTTGAACTATGTATCCTACGAGAGTGTGATTGCAACAATGACTTTCGGGTTGACTAATTTATCTTTAAACACCATTTGATTCCTTTCCTACTACATGTTAGAGATCATCATACTTGGGAGACCCATATAGATCTACTGCCCTATCCTGTACCCAGGCTTGGTAGAAATCTTCTAGTGATGTTCCATTCCAACCTGCCTTTTCCTTCAAATTATTTTTAACCATCTTCGATACCTGACCTGCAAATGGGCATGTAATAAAAAGATGAGTAATTGTTTTAGAATTGTATTTGCACAACATACATCGACTTAGACCTACCCAACCTCTTTTAAGGAGGTTGTTCCACGTCAACATCTTATTGTTGAGGGAAAGCCACATCATTACTTTACATCTAGGGGGGATTTAAACTTCCAGAGTGGTTTCCACCATCACTTTATCTGGCCTTGGTGTCATTCTTCTTGTCAATATTTCTATCCCAACTTTACTGTGTAGGATCCATGTTTTGGGTTTAGGGTCCAACATAAGGAGTTCATCAATTCCTCATCCACGATGATGTAGTTTTCACATATTATACTGATGTATGAGTTCCATTCCACTGCTAGATAATCCTATAGACCAAGGACAATCGCATAATTCCACCCCTCTCGTCCTCTTAGTTGTGGAGTCTCAACACATGCATCATATAGGGTCGCTGGTACTCTATATCGAAGGGAAAAAATAAGGGGATTTGGTAGTATAAAATTATTCCTTGCCCCTAACTAGGGGTCATCCCCTAGGTGGATGCTACAACCATTACCCACCTTCTAGACCATCCAGAAACCCACCAACAGTAAAGAAAAAACAAAATACTTCCATACTGATGTGCCTTTTGAGGATTTTATCAGGGATCGAAACCATTCATCGTTTGTCATGTTGGGAAAATATTTTGAGTTCATTACACGTACCCATAGGGTGTTACTTTGTGTTAACCTCCAGAGATTCCTGCCTGCAAGGGCCTGTGTGAAAGGGAAAATGTCCTTTAATCCCCAGCCCCCAAGTTATTTTAAAATAGCTACAGACATCCAACACACTAGGTGTAATCCCCCTAGGAATGTTTGTCCTGCCCACATATACTGGAAAATTATTCTCCAAATATTTTGTAGCACTCCTTTGGGGATTTCCATAATAGAGTTCCAATACATTGGGATTCTCTTGAGGACGACTTTGAGAAGGGTCACCCTGACACCTCTCGATAAGAACCGATTGAACCAAATCGAAATCCTCGCTTCTACCTTTATGATACACCATCCCAATTGGATTTAGGTTGAAACCCAAGTATTTTATCCCTCCTGATAAGGTTGTTTTCTATGTTGGGATCAGATTGTGGAGGAAGGTCTATTTCGTATCAGAGCAATTATTGAATATGATGCATGACTTTTACATATTAATCATCATTCCCATCTCTTTTCTAAAAATCTCGAGTATTTGTTTGAGAGATTGTAGATTTGCATGTGTGCCAAACACGTAACAAAATAAATCATCGAGGAATAGTAAGTGAGAGACCATCTCAGATTGACAGACCTTTATGCATCTTAGGGATCTTCTCGCCTTAGATTATTTTATTAGTTTCCTGAGGGATTCCACCACAATTAGAAAAAGGAAAGGGGATAGGGTACAACCTTGGCAAAGGCCGCGCGAGACCTTGAAGAAATGTGATGAGGACCCATTGATCAGGACTGTGAAATTGTATCTGCTTAAGCATCCCATAATCCAGTTCACCGACCCTAGATTCATTCCCATTTGGAGGAATACCAGTCTCAATAATGTTCAATCGAATCTGTCATAGGAATTAGTCAAATCTTGTTTGAGGATGGCCACCTTGAGGTTTTTCATTTTTATAGAGTGAAGAGTTTCTTGTGCAATGGCCACTGCATCATGAATCTGTCTATTTTTTAGGAATCCAATTTTTTCTTCACTAATAAATTCACTCAACATAGGACACAGGCATTTAGTGACAATCTTCGATATTAGTTTGTAGGAGACATTTGAACAAGAGATATGTTTGAAGTCCCAAAAAGTTTTCATCTTCTATTTCTTTGGGATGAGGCAAACAAAGTTGGAGTTACATGCCCCATGGAATTTTCCTGATCTCTAGGATTCTCTAGCCATCAAAAGGAGGTCCTCCTTTATCAGATCGTAGAAAGTTTTATAAAATTCTACAGAGACCCCATCTGATCCCAAGATTTTTCCACTCGTTACAATCTGCAAGATATGTTACTCATTAATTACCTTAGGAATTTTGACGATGAAATTGGGAGTGTACAACTTGACTCAAAAGAGGTTTA
Organism: Picea mariana; assembly: GCA_032191745.1. Lineage (NCBI taxonomy): Eukaryota > Viridiplantae > Streptophyta > Pinopsida > Pinales > Pinaceae > Picea > Picea mariana. The sequence continues at coordinate 69,380 of JASDQU010014103.1, forward strand.
AGATGAGGTTAGATCATTATATTTTGGGATAGATTTGCTCAATGATTGAGAAGTGTTTTATAGGAATATCGAGGTCAACAATCCCTCCACCCTTTGAAATCAACAACTTGGACATTTATTAGATCAAACCTTGTGGGAACTAAGTCAAAATGAGATTATCATAGTATTGAATTACCTTGATACTAGTTAAGATATGAGGTTGCATGAGTTGTTTGATCAATAAGAATAAATTGAATGTCTTTGAAGCTCTCGATTGAAAAAATTAAATCACATGAAATGTGTTAGAGATATTGCATACATATGTATGTGGATTAACCAAAGTGGTGTCTAAAGGAGTGTTGAGGTCATTTCCTTCTTCCAAAAAATTTCCCTCCCCTTTTCTACTTTTCCGATTTCGTTTCTCCCTTTATTTTCCCCTTTCTACACTTACCCATTTTTTCCCTCTTACTACCCCTTTCTATTTCTAACACTTAGTCACATTTTAGACCACGGCTTCCCGAGTTGACAGACTTAATTTTTCTCACCTCCATCTACAACTTCACTTCACGAGTTCGACCGACCACCATGTTGTTCCATACTTAGCCACTTTTACGATCACGGGTTCCCAGGTTGACGAGATCAAGTTTTCATGTTCCCGTGTTTCATGATAGATAGATTGCACCACAAAGTTCCACAATCTACATTTTGATCCCCAGACTCCCATGAAACTGCCTAAGTTTCATGCTGCCTCACATGAACCCGTTCGACCGCTGTGCCATCCCACACTTAGCCAATCTCATGCCTCTTACCATCGCGGGCTCTCGAGTTCACAAAAAATATCAAGTCACATATTGCCTCCACCCGTCCCTTCCACCCTCACGCCTGTCCCAATGAAAATTTACTATGATTTTAATGCTAATAACTTACCATACATGTTCAAAGGGATGGACATTAATTTGTGAAAGGCTATAGGAGACCTCCTATTAAAGTGAATTAAACAAGATTTATGGAGGATTATATTATAACCAATGTTCATTCTTAACATAATTTGGAGCAAGTGAACATCTTCTGCAACTTATGGCAACAAGTTGACAACAATTCTATGGAGATAAGCTGAATATTTTTGGACGTGAAGATCAGAGTTTTCAGTGGTCCAGGGCATATTCCTGTTATTCATCCCCTTCTGCCCAAAAGGAAATAATCTGGACATCTGGAATTTCACACGCAGGGTGTGTCCCAGAAGTTTTTGATTGCAAGGAGTGAGTTGGTCGCCTAGTGCACTGAGAGATACATTCCAAACCAACGGATCATCCAGTTGTGGGACCATTCCCTTGTCTCTTTGTCAGCTCAAAATTTCTGTAAGATGTTGAGGCTCCCCGAGCCAACACTCACCTTTAGAGGTGAATACTGCAAGGAGTTCTTAAGAAAGCATGAAAATGGAATCGACCTCTTACATGAATTCCTAGAGAACCCAACGACCATCCCCAAGGATATCACAAGATTGCAGGTTGGAGCATTCAAAAATTCCTTTCGAGAAATTGCATGGATTTTTACTAGAATAATAGGGCAGGAAACCACGACCAACATCTCCCAAATGATTCTTTACATTCTTTATTTTACGGTCAAGGAACAAGCCATTTTCAACTGGGGTAAGTTGATTTCCATTGAAATCTCTTCCCAATTGGCGCAATACAAGAAGGATAATAATTTTTTTATGTCATCTTATTTGGTTTTTGTGATAACACATTGCTATCAATTCCTGAGATTATCTATCTGCAAGAAGGTAGATTGTGAGTTCGACCTAGTAACCTTCTGGTATCAATCATTTTGGAGGAACAAGGCCTCCCAACACTTTTATGAAGTATTTAATGATTTTGTCTCACTTTTCAAAGAATTGCTATTTGGAAAAAATGCTCCCCATATATCTGACCAGGAGAGTAAGTTCTTGGATAGGAAGGGGACACTAGAAAAAATGGAAAATCATAAAGTTATAAGGATTTTTGGATCCAAATAAAATCCTTCCTTCCTTCCATGTCACATATCTGACACAATGTTTGTTGTTGAGATAGCAAGGCAATACACCTACTCGTTGCATTTGTTCCATGTTTAGATTAAGAAATAATTCATACCTCTGCCTTGGAAATTCAAGGATTTCATATTCATTCAGGAATATGAACAAGATTGATGAATTCACGGGCCACTTTCACAGCCTCAATTTGAAATATGATGAAAAAGTAAAAGGGTTCGACCCTAATGGTATTTTTGTAGAACATCTATTGGCTTTCGGTTTCAACAATTATTTCATTAACACTATCATGAATGAAGATAGAGATAAGGCCTCAGACATTCCTTCTTGTGACATCGGTGACCTAGAGATAGTACTCAACACCAATGAGTCGTACAAACAGAGAGGAAAAGGTCCAGGGTGAGAAAAGAGCCTAATCCCCAACTGTCACACCCAAGAGTACAACATCTCATAGCATCACTCCAACGACCTACCCAAGTAAGAAATTCACCCACAGTTCTTCAGGAAGAGGAGGAGATAAGAACCCTCCTTATGACAAAATTGAAAGTTCTTATAAACTTCCCGTGAGGAAAAAATGAAAAAACATTGTACAAGAAGAGGAGAGACCTCGAGGAGAAAGTGATATCCACGATCTCTCCCTGGAGGATATGGAACTAGAAATTCACATTGAGAAAGTGTTCCCCAATGAAGACCAACTAGAGAACACTGCTCCCCAGAACCCTTAGATGGAAATAATTGGGACCAAGACCTTCGACGAAGAAGAGTCTTTTGCATTTTAGAGCGCTATTTTTGACAGCGAATCCAAAAATTTGATTATTGAAAAAATATATGTAAATAATAAGAAGGGGAAATATCATTCAGAGATTAACCTATGAAACATGCGGCCTTCCCAGATCTCCCAGATACATCGAACAACTAAGATTCTCTAGACAACTCTATTGTTGACCTTGAAGTGGAGAATGTCAGGTTAAAGGAGCGAATCAAATAATTTGAGGGAGGTCTAATGCCCCTTCCAATGTTGGCTAGTACTTTAGCAATGATTGGGCCTACCACACCCGCGAAAAACTTAAAAGGATAGACAAGACTTCTCACATCAACCTGAGGCTATGTGGAAAATAATACAAAGAAAATAATGGAATTAATAATAGAGGCTTGGGAGATCTCCAAGAGTATGGTCTCTTTTGGAACAAGAGCACATTCTTTTCATGAATATCTGCAAGCATATTTGAAAAATGAGCAAGGTTTCGACCTCGATGTAGTTGTACCTTTTGGTGTTAAAGTTACTAATATGATGGAATTAATAAGAAGAGAGGAGGATATCTCTTCCCGAACCGAATAAAACAACTGAACGCATGCTGGAAAGAAAAGGTAAAAAACTTGAATGGTATCGTTCCAGCATGTAGCCAGGCCATAACTAGAAGAGATGAACTATTCAAGAAGCTATCTGAGATAGATCTAGCTGGCAGTACCAATAAATTCCAATACCCTAAATTGATACTCAACTCGTTCTTTTTAACCAAGCAAGCATTTGATGAAAAAGTTGAGATCTTTAAAGGGCTGTCATTTGAAAATTTCTATGGAATTCTTGAATATGGTGAAGATGACATGGAAAAATGGTTAGTTGATTATTCGATTAAAAACCAAGATATTGAAGAAGCATTGTGCAAAATTTCTATTGATCTAAGGGACTTGGAAGGTGAAATATTCAATGTAAAAATCCAACATGAAATCAACATGGTACCAATGAGGAGCTACATTAAGGAGTGGTTAAAAAAGGTTGTCGACAAGCTTACCAATGAAGGAAAAAGGACGGTTGAGGCGGTTCCCATAACCGTCGAGGAAATCCATAAAAGGACATCAACGAGCAAATGACAAACCACGAGATACCATCATAGTAAGTTTATACTGATCACATCTTTCTATCTTTATCAAGCTCTTCATCTAGTTACTCCACCTCTTTAAATAGAAAGGTTTAACCAAAGACTGATATTTTCCCTTTTTCTTCTTACCAAGTCTCGCTATTCCACCACCCACTTTCTTCTTTCTAAGTACTTAATTCTTTTACATATTTTCTTTATGGTCCGTAGGAGCCCCAATCCTAGTCATTATGACAAACACATTTTAATTTCAGAGAATATGTATTCAACTATATATTTGTTAGAAATTCCAAGAGAACTATTTTGGGAACAATATCGACTGCACTTTGTAACCCAATTTTTCTGAATATAAAGTATTTGAAGTTTATCTATCATTATCTTCATTTGAGCTACCCACACATCACTCTGTTAAATTTCTCTTATGCATGCAAATCATTTTCCTTTAGTTTTTTTATGTGATCATAATTCTTTAGCCTTACGATGATGGATGTGAGGAATTCTGTTTATTTACTTTAAATCTATGAATGTGTGTGTGTTTCCTGGTCCATTCTCAGGAACTCTCTTTTAAAAAGAAAATAAAAATATCTTTCATTTTCTGTTATATCTATCTCATTTCTTAATGAACTTCTTACAAAAGTCCCACATTTTATAAATCTCGGACATAGGAGTACCACCTCTATAAAAACGTAGGAGGATTCGTATCCTCATAAGGTTGTCATTTCGGTCTTGACAGATTAAAGCGTCAACATTTTTGATAACCATACTGGGGACATGAACTGAAAATTCAGAACCTGGCCTTGTGTTTTGAAAGAAATATATGACTTTACCCCAGCGTAACCAACCCCAGTTAGAAATTGGATTGAATAATCAATGAAGTATTTTGTACCAATTATACAATCTGGTAATATCAACAACCCGGACTTGAGAGGAGTTACAAGGGTCATGGAAGATCTTAGTCCAAGAATAAGAAAGAGAAATTCTCTGAAGACAAAGGAGAGAAGAACGAAAAGATCGAAGAAATCAAAGATTGGGTAGAGAAACTTAAGAACAAGTTCAAGATTGAAGCTGGACAAGTACAAGGGACCCATCACCCAAAGTAAAAGTAAACAAATCTATGTCCCTAGAAGTGAAAGGTATGATTCTGAAACCTCCTAAAAAATGGCGACGGGAGACGAACAACCCCGGATCAAACATCATGAGGAGAGACAAGGAGGCGAAAGAGATGTTGCAAGAAACCAATGAATCCCAGGGTTTTGAAATAGAAGGAGGGTGAGAGAGTCCCCTCTTAATATCATGGGTGAACAACACAAAATCCCAGTTCTCCCTAAGGGCACCTTGAAGGAATTTTCTAAAGATGGGACATTTGATGCAAAGAGGCATTTGCATTTATTTCTTGACGTTTGTGACTTTCACCGAGTTGAGCATGATGATGTCATGGCGAGCTTATTTTTGAAAAAATTATCAGATTGAGCTTATGAATGGTATACAACATTTCCCAGTAGATCCATTCACTCATTTAATGACCTCAAATTTATGTTCCTTAATATGTTTTCTCCCCCAATTTCATACCATACCCTCCTCATAGACTTAACCTAGATTGGGTTAAGGAAGAAAAAAAGGATACAATATTTTAATCTTAGGTTCAATAAGACTTTGAGTAGAATCCCAGAAGACAAAATACCAAATGACTCGGTCATTCTCGGTTGCTATAATAATTCCATGCCCCCAAATGTGAAATATTCCATCAGAACATCCCAGATGGATACCCTAGAGGAAGCAATGAATAAGGCTACTGAGATGGAAGAAATTATGATTGAAATGGGCGCCGACCATGATATTATATTGGGAAAAGTACAAAGACAGATGGGAGAATTGAATATCAATAATCAAGGAGCTTCCATATCAAGAAGAAACAAAGATTTTAAACCTCGAGCAACTCAAAATCAAATGGCAGGACGAGGATTTTTTAAGAGAACCATACCTGATGTAAAATTTAACCCTGCACCAACACAAGAAACACAACAAAGAATTGAGATTGCTCAGATGAATAGGACAATAAATAGATGAATAATGAAAAAACCAGGCTAAGAAGGGGAGATAATTACATGATAAACCCAAGAATTCCAATTCCCTAACAAAGGAGGAACCCTCCCTCAAAAAAATGGTCAGATTCAAGAATAATGAAGACCCATCGAGACCAAGGGTTCCCAGACAACCCACTCCAAATGCGGTTATTTTGGATGATCTATGTGATGAGCAATCGACTGAGAAACAAGGTTATTAATTACTTGATGAATGCTATGAGGTAGTGCAGATGGACGGATGCGAGGCGTCCATGTACATATATGGAGAAGGAGACGACGATCCTAACTTGCAAGAAAATGTCGCCCNAAAAAGAAAAAGAAAAAGAAAAAGTCAGTGAAAAAGTGACGAATGAGAAGGTGACAATTGGAACCATAAGGCAACCCGTAGCATCAAGCTCAACTCAAATGACATACAATGTCGTGGAAGACTTAAGTAAATTGAGGATAACCTTTCCTTTCATAGAAGTGGTGAAGATTCCTTAGCAGAGGCAGAATATCTTGAAATTGCTGGATGATCCATTAGAAATAATGGTAGTTGTCATTACCCCTAAATAACAGAACCGTTGACCGCTAAGCTGAGAGGTAAAATTCCACGCTTCTACTTCTCAATTGAAAACCACGATGTTGCATTGCATAACTGTCTAGTTGATACTGGTGCGACACATAATATAATGCCACTCGCGGTCATGGAAGCATTGGGCATGAGCTGCACTAAATATTATGAAATTGACGAGATCAT
>JASDQU010014103.1:111426-121667 GCA_032191745.1 Picea mariana
TCAAATGATGGTTGAGTCCTCAAAAACCTCTTGAAAAATAAAGCAAAGACCTAAAGACCTATCTCCCATCAAACATAGTGTGATAATGATTCAGAGCAATACGAAATTGTCATCCAATAATGGCAAGCCATCTAATCAATTTTTCCTTGCAAAATAAACTATCTACATAGTACATTAGAGGGAAATTGATACAAACTCATACATTGCACACCAAAGACATAGTGTGCCAATGTCATCATCGTAAGAGATAAGCACCTAAATTTCTTTTATGTGAAAGAATGCAAAGTCAACTACCCCTCAACAACCTAGAAATCACTGGGGTAGTGATGGCCACATTAACATATCTTTGCACATATAGTAAGTGAGTCTCTCTTGCACTGTTAGGTGGTAGATTGGGGAAATGGGAATCATCCCCCCTTTTAGATGGCCTAGTGATAAAATAAAAATCCTCCTCTATGGGTTGGTACTATAGATTGAGACTAACTCTAAAGGCCTATCTACCATAATCCCAACAACGGATTGACTACATCAATAAACTTGTGTTCTCCTTGAGAGAGTTAGTCTCCTCATAAAACTTGAGGATACCAACTTCCCTTAAAAGATGATGATTCCGAGTTGTAATAGGAAGAGAGTACAAATCCCTCTCCATCTCCCCCTCTCTCTATCGATCTGCCACTCACGTATAAAAATATATGGGTCAATTTTCCATTGTTGTGACTATTATTATGGTTTTCTATCCCTAATTCATATACAAATTTCATTAGACACATATATCTATAAAATAAAAAATCAATAGTAAATTATCATTTATAATATTCCTTAAATATTTAAATTATTATTATTTTTTTCTTTTTTATGCACCTATTTCATATTAACACATCGTAATTGGTGCTCTTACATAAGCATTAAGTAAACACGCTATGAATGGTGCTTTACCTATTGCACCATTAATGATGCTCTTACGTAAACATTCACACAATGATTGCTCTGATAAGTTTTATAAATATTATGACAATTAGTGTGATTTAACTGTCGATGCTTGATATTTATGACAATGCAATGTAAGTGGGTGCTTTATAATAGTTAGCATATATATCTTTAAGATGTGCTATAAATACCAGAGAAAACTACCATCTATTAGCATTATCACTCAAGGTGGGTGGTACACCACATCTTTATGAGACACCATAATTGGTGCCTCATAAGATTTTCTATGCATTGGATAATATAGACAATGCTTTCGCAAGGTTAACATTTTCTAGTGTGCATAAGCTTACACGATGCATCATGCATGGTACTCCCATACATGTATTAGTGCATCGAAAAACACAAGAAAAATGTGTTTGTTATATCAAATTTTTTGATGCACTTGTACTATAGGGGAGCATCGCTCACGAGGCAACTTGTAAAAGCGCCACGATATGGTGTAAACCAAAAGACAGCATTGCTTTGTGTGAGATTTTTTTTTTTTAAATTAAAAAACCAATCTAAAGCCTAGTTTTACATTTTAATCCATAAAAAATGTAAATTAATGAATACGAATGAATTTAGCTAGTCTCTTCTTCATTGAGGAGGTATGGTTGTTGTGTATTCAAAAATGAAAAATTGGTACCTTTTGCAAAATTTTAAAATGAATTTTAATCCAACATGGGAGCAAACAAATTGAGAAATGTAGTTATGTGGTAGCATTGCACAATGGGTGGCCCTAAGGGGATAGTGGGTATTGATGCGTGTATGGCTTGTAGTACTAAATGAAAGCTATAAACGAAATTTTTTATGGTAATTTTTTAACCTATATTTGTTTTCTTGATACCCTCAAGAACGAGTGCATGTAACAGTAACTGATGCAAAGGTCATAATTTTTTGTAAAACCTACAATGGTGCATCTATTTGTGTTAAGAATTAGTGCTTGTTACCGAAAGACTTTTCTGAAAAACTAATATTTTATTAAAACATATTTTATAATATTTAGGTGTGCTTGATACTTCAATGCATGGATGTGTGGATTTTTATGAGGTGTAACGTCTCTCAGTTTAACCATGGAACATTACTCGCGGAAATCCACATAAAAACAAAATTTTATTTTGCTAATCAAATCCTGTAGCTTACCAACTACAATTTAAACACATATTCAACTAATTTATGATACCCATAATTAAATGTATCTACAACACTCTAAATGACCATGAATGCAACTAATAACTCATCCACATCAACAATTAACCATTCACATATACAGAGTTAAGCGCAACAATTAAACTCATGGAATAACTCAACAAATATATAATCACTTATCTTTTATAAAACGTTTGTGCAACCAACTGCTTAGAAATGACGTTCTACCCAACCAAAGACCTGTTGTTCTAAATCTCAACAAGTCACCCCTAAGCTAGAGCCAAGAATCCACAAAATAAGGGTGTCTCTCACAGTCCCCTCACAACTCAATATCACACAACCCACTGGTTTTCTCCTACAACTATTCTGAATTTCCTCTATCTCTCTTCCTCTTGACTTTCCCAACCCAAAGAATGTACCCCTTCACTACTCTCAGTGCATCAGACATCCCATTCGTTTATTAAGGTCTCTCTGGCTCAGGTAGCTAGGAATCTCTCTGATGGGAACTCACTACTAGGTAAACCACCAATAAACACTTGTTAATACAATGCAACTCACCTAGAAGTTCACTCTTCAGGCCTGAGAACTTGGCTCTTCGTTTTTTCATCTCCAAAATGCTCCAAAAACGCTCCAGTATGCTCTAGAATTCACCTAACCTTGTTGATCCAACTCTCATGCTCTTCTCCCCTATTCTCTCCTCGTTGTTCATGTAAAAACTAAATATCTAAAACTGCCAATTACTACCCATACAAATTTCCTATTTTTTTCCATGACATTTGACTACTCACTTCTCCCAATGTTGATGTACTTCATCCCCATGCTCTCCAATAACTATAGGATGTGACTTTCACACCCACCCTATGACATGTATTCGGTGATTGGGCTCGCATACGCTCAACCAGAAAATATAAGGTTTCCCCAAATGATAATAAAATTCATAAATGTGGGTTTGAATTAATACCCATAAATTATTCCCCTCTTGGACACTCTCTAGGAATTCCCTCTCTCTCGTGAATTAATCAACCCCCATCTCTGTCCATATCCCCAACAATGAATATCATATTATATTTATTAAAATTCAGAAAATACATTTCTCATATTACATCACTTGGCCATAGCCACATTTATATCTACATTATGCATTAATTAAACTAGGGTTTACAGTGGGGATGTTAAATTTTCTCTCCCCTACAATTATGCATTGTCCTCGATGCACAACATCATGCCGAAATACATATATAAATTTTTACATCACAATATTCGGAAAAATAAAACAAATTGTTCAATTTTTACCCTCCAACAATAGTCCCAACCATATTCTCTTGTTCTTCTCAACCTGTTGACCCAAAACATGTGTCCCTTTCACTGCCCTCAGTCCATCGGGTTGCACCATTATTTTATGAGGGCTATCAACACAAGTGACCAAGAAATTATGAGATGTGGTTCCAGAAATTGGTTCCCAAAATGGAGTCTTGCGTTATCAATTTCTATCTCTTTAAAATTTGACAAAAATTGACAGGTATTTCTCCCGCATAGTTTCTTCATGTTCCCATGTTGCATCTTCATAACCAAAGTAGGTCCATTGAACCTTTACTATCCCTATAGCTTTTTTTTGGAGCACTTTGACTTTCCGGTCAAGGATACGTACTGGTTCCACATGAAATCCTCTTCGTTTTCCACCTAGATCAAAATCCAATCAATTATGTGGTTAGGGTTAGGCACATAATTATTTAATGATGATACATGAAATACATTATACACTCTCATGGATGTAGGAAATTCTAGCATGTATGCAACTAACCCTATCTTCTCTAATATTTCAAAAGGCCTACAATATCTTGTTGTCAACTTTGGGCAGCAATCCAATCTTATTGAACTTCTTTTTTCTTTCACTTTTAGGAAAACATGTTCTCTCACTTCAAAATCTCTAAAAACTTTGATCTTATTTGCATAACTCTTCTTCATGTTCTATGCAGTCTTTAAATTCTACCTAATCTTTGTCATCTGTTCTTCCATTTCTCTCAACAAATATGGTTCGATATAGCTTTGTCTGTTGGGTTATCCCAACTCACCGGTGTGTTACATTTCCTGCCATACAAAGCTTCAAATGGACTCATTTTTAATCAGGTTTGATTAAGTGGATATAGTCTTCCCATTTTGATGGTTGGTCCATCACATACATCCTGAGCATGTATTCAATGATCCTATTGGTCCTCTCTATTTTCCCATCTAACTTTGAGTGATATGTTGTACTAAGATTCGGATTTGTCCCAAATCCTTTGAACAAACCTTGCCAAAATTTGGATGTAAACTTGGAATCTTTGTCTGGAACTATTTCCATAGGAACTCCATGTAGCCTAACAAATTCCTTCATGTAAATCTCTACAATGTTTTTGGTCTTGTGTGTTGTCTTCACATGAGTAAAATGTGTTTCCTTAGTCAATTTGTCCACCACCACCATGATGTAATCATGCTGCTTCACTGTTCTGGGAATTTTTTTAATACAATCTACTGTAACCACTTCCCACTTCCATTTTGGAATGGGCAATGAGTGTAGCAATCTCGTTGGATGTCTGTGCTTTATTTTCACCTTTTGACACACTAGACACCGAACTATGTAGTTAGCCACTTCTTTCTTCATTCCCGACCAAAAGCATTGGCTCCTTACAAATGTAATGGATTTATGATATCTTGGGTGCCCAACATATGGCACATTGTGCATTTCTCTCACCACTATATTTTTCATCTCCATGGAATTTGACACACACTTTACCTCTGTACAAGAGGATTCCATCCACTTTTAATTCATAATTTTCAAATTTCTATTGTAAATTCCCTTGTTATAAGTTTTCCTTTATTTGCAAATAATGTTGATATGAATTCCCTGCTTCAAGAATTTTGTCTTTTAATTTTTCATGTACATGCCGATGACTGAAATATGCACTTCATGAGCTCTTTGCTGAGTGCATCAACCACCTGTTTTTATTTTCCTTTGATATGTTTAATTTCAAAGTCATACTTGCAAAGAAATTTTATCCATCCAGATTGCCTAGCATTTAATGTTGGCTTTCCAAATAAATGTGTCATACCACAATGGTATGTTCTTAGATCAAATCTCCTCCCCATGAAGTAATGTTTCCACATTTTTAATGCATATACAATTGTTGCTAATTTTAAATCATGAGTAGCATAATTTCTCTCACGCTCTTTTAATTTTCGAGACTCATAACACACCACATGATCTTTTTGACTGAGGATCCAACCGAGCCCTTCCTTGCATGCATATGTGTATATTACAAAGTCTTCATTTGGATATGAAATCCTTAATATGGGCGCACTTGTCAAAATGTTTTTCAACTGCTGGGAACTCTGTTCACATTTTCAATGTTCATTCGAACTTCACTCCCTTCTTTTGCAAATAAGTGATTGGGCTTGCAATCTTTGAAAAGCCTTTTATGAATCTTTGGTAATAATCCGCGAGACCATGAATGATTTGCCACACAACCCTTTGAGTAAAAAATGGATTTAAAAATGAACACACATTAATAAAACTCACTAGACAGTTATTTTCTAAGAACACCAACGATAGTCTAGGTTTAGGGTCTTTGGACGAAGACGAGTAAATTGTCCAAGAACACAAAAAAAAAACCATAGAACACTAAAGAGTGCTTAAATCCATCTTTCATATAGGCATAGCCGGGAACCCCCTCTCACACAGGGGATAAACATGAGGTTGTGTGTGGTTGGGAAATGGAGATTACCCCTCCAAGGATTAACCAAATGCAGTGGGACGATAGTATATTGGGGATTCTTCTTGAGAATCAGTTGTTTCCATTTGGTCTCAGAACTTTGTGAATCTCGAATCCATTCGGGGTCCTCTAAAGATTTTTCTGACCCTCTTGTTCTCATTCCTCTTGAGGAATTTCAGACTTGATATCTATCCCATATTGTCAGACCTGACCGTCGACTGTACCTGCCCAGAGGGTGACTGCGATTTGGTGACCTTAGTTTCCATAATATTTAGGGATTTTACACAAGGTGACGATGAAGGGGAGTCTTCACTGTACCTGGATCAGACGTTGGTCAAAATCACTCAAGCTCTTTGGAGGTAAACCCACATATAGAATGTCGAGGAGCTTGAACCAAGGTGTAAGTCTGTTAAGTAGGAATCCAACATAATTGATCCACTCACTTACCCCCTCCCCTTCTCACATGATTCCGCTATGTTGGATTTCATCAACAACTAGTGAACTCATTGTGAGAAGCCTTGGTTTGTTTGCTTGATTCCTAGATTTCTTAGTGTGTGCCGTTTATTTTCTTTAGTTGGCCTTAGGAGTGTCATTTTCATAATTCAATCTTGCATGACCAAGACCTGCGTAGGTATCGAAGGATGCAAGGTTTTCCTCCTCTACATTACGAACCCTTGCCTCCCAACTCACCCAAAGGCCATCCTCAAGAGGAACTCCAAGAGGAAAACCACTCTAAATCTGGAAGTATTGTTACCCCTTTGTTCGAACGTCCAGAGGGACCCACTTTTAAAGAAGGCTTTGTTCCTCTTGTCAATCCACCCTTGACATACCCTTTTGGTCCCATCCTCATATGGGTAAAATATTCTGGAGAACTTGAACTTGATACCGATTACTCTCGTCTACCACGTGTACCTTGCAAAGATGTCATGAACATGGAATCCCAAAAACTCCACCAATTAGAAGGATTCACCCCGCCACTATGGGTTTCTGGTCCATCCAACCCTACCCAGACTCCTGAACAACCCTTTGGCCACAACATTTTCAATCGTTTAGATACAACTATTGACTCAACTTTTAAACTCTTGCATCGAGATCCTTCACATTGTTGAAATATTGTAACTGCAAAGAGTATTCTATTTATTATTGAGTTATTATTCATTAGATCAATCCCTTTTTGTGGATTGATCATGTTGGGAATTGTAATTGACCAAATCCCCTTTTGTGGATTGGTCAAACCCTAAATATAATATGATAATTGAGAAGTCGGCCCCCAAGCTAATTAAAGTGGTTTTAACCACTAAGAAGACAAGTCGGCCCTGCCTAGTGAAGAGACACCTTTTCAGCACCTTCCAACTTATATAAATAAAGGAAGCCAACGCCTCATTATCTCACTCACTCATTCGCTCATCTAATGCGCAAGTTTGGTAGCTGTAGTTGGGAGAAAAAGGAAGAGAGAGGCACATTGCTCAGTGTTGGATATTCTCTAGTGTTTTGGTTTATTGTCTTGGCATTGTATTGGCTATATATATTAAGGATTTTTTGTTGGGTTTTCTCCCCCATGAGGGTTTCCCAGGATAAATACTATGTATCTTATGATTGTGTTTCTCTCAGTGATCTTACCTATGCTATGGTTATCTAGTAAATTGAAAAGAAAACTAATAATAGCTTAAACCTTAACATGGTATAAGAGCTAAGATGAAGAGAGCATATTTCACTGGATAAAGAAAAACATCATTGTTTACGTACAAGAAAATTAGGGCTTTTGTTGAAGAGGAATATCAGCCTAAAAACCATCTAGAAAAGTGTGCCCTAGCCGAGGAAACTCTTTTTCACCTTGAGTGCACCTTTCTAGTGGTCAGATACTCTAGAAAGTCAAACACTAGTTTTGACTAGTACCAGAAAACCAAAAGTACCAGAAAACCAGAAGTATCAGTGTAACACCCCCGGCCACCAACAGGCCGAGCAACACCACTACAATATGTCTCTCTTAACTCTGATACCCATTTGATACCCATTTGTAGCATACCCAACCATAATCAATTGGGCTATGTCACACATAGATTCATGTGGAAACATCATACACATCCAGGGCACCTAGGCCAGGACATGCTACCTCATAGAAATGACAATTATCATGTGCATATATATAAACATAAACATACAACATATTATGCTAATACACAAATTGATGTGGAAATAATAGTAAGCCTACACATACAACATATACATGCATCACTCATCAATTATAACACATGTACAAATACACAACATTTAAATGAACATAAAAGTGGTACTTATCTTTTAATAGAAGATCACCAACTATGTGCAGACCTTCCACAAACCTCCCAACCATAGACCATGTTGCTCATCACGCTCAGTAGTGGGTCACCCCCGAGCTGGGACTAAACTCTACCAAGAAAGGGATTCCTAGGCTAGGCAAGGTCAATAGGAAAGTTGCACAAAACAATAGGAAGGATCTTTTATCCCAGGAGCCACTTACGCCCACAATCCACATACCCTCATTCCCCACACTTCTGTTCCATCCCAGGAGGGTACACCTTCACTATTACAAGTCCATCGACTACTACACCTCCCTTACCTTGGGATTTAGCAACAGGCTGGACTGGAAGTCTCAGAGTACTGTAGCTGCTACGCGACTCCCTCAAGGAGAACTCACTTCCCAAAAAACTCTCTCACTTGGGAGAGTTGCTCACAGGCCTGACAACCCGTTTCTTCAATTCATCTCTTATGTCAAATGGACACAAGTGATGTCAACAACAAAAAGTCACACAGTTTAAGATGAAGCATTCTCTCCCAGGAGCCACTTATGCACACTATTCACAGACTCTCATTCCCCACATGCATGTCCCACCCCAGGAGTATACACCTTCACTGCTACACAGTCCATCGGCTACTCCACCTCCCTTTCGAGGCTTCAACAACAGGCTGGACTAGAATTATCAGATATCTGTAGCAACTATGGGACTCCCTCCAGGAGAACTCACTTCCTCAACACTCTCTCTCACCTGGAGAGAGTTGCTCACATGCTTGACAACCTGCCTCTTCAACCACGGGCCTGACAACCCGCTTCAACTCAATTCCATCAAGGTGAGGACAATAACAAGGCTCAATATAGCTCAGGGGATGGTAGAAACCATAATTCGATAAGTCACAACACGACTCTAGCAAGTACAGATACGTTGTGCTTCATAGGAAAACACATGTCAGCTTCATCGGTTACTGGTTTTCAGAGGTTCGTGAAAGATGCAAAGGTCGACGATGGAGGCCAAGCGAGTTATGCGAAGGATCCGACAATGGGGAGAAAATACTCCCCCCCAATGCTGAATTTACAGCTTTAATTGCATGCGCCCAGGTCGACACATGTATTCCTGGAGCTGCATGCACTCCATTTAACACTCATTCCCTTTCCCAGGAACTTAGGATAACTGGGTTTATTTTCCCCACTTTAGTATTTTCATTTTCAGGAATATATTCTAATATTCCCTTGGGTTAAGCCCTCTAGCTTAGCCCCTCTTTCCCAGCCTCTCAGTCCCATCCCTTTCCCTACCTAGTGGAGCTTAGTCCCCCATCACTCTTTCTTCGTGGTCAGTCTACACGCAATGATGTATAATTTTTATTAATGATCTGCATAATTACATATACAAAAATCAGGCTTATAGCCTTAGCATCCTAGGCTTTCTGGCCTAATCATCACATAAGCCTCCTAGCTTATTATAACTTGGCTCACTAGCCTAACAAACATGTTTACAATTCATAATTACAACTGGCGCTCTACCGGGGGATATTACAATCCCCTCCCCTCATTTTTGCACTGTCCTCAGTGTAACTTGTGTATACATATATAATTCAAAAAATCTTCAAAAAGATTCAAGCTTTAGCTATTGGAAGCCCATTATCCACCTGGTGCTCTATTTTCAAGCACCAATTCTGGTGTTCATACTGCAGGTGAAACTCAATTGCTCTATTCCATAGAGTTGCTTTAGGAAAACATTCAACTCATTGTTCCTTGTTACATGCTTCAATTAAACCTCATTGAAAGCACCAAATGGTTGTAGATCCACGATGTTCCAACCAGCCTTAGATCTCACTATTGATAAACTCTCATCAGGGATATGACTCCATAGACGTAAACACTATGCTTGTACATATTTTGATTGAGAAGACTTCGATATCAACATGGTCTAGGCCAAGGTACCAAACCCCAACATCACTCCAACCAACAGTCTCTCTTCCCCACATGCCTGTCCCGCCCCAGGAGTGTACACTTTCACTGTCACACAGTGCATCAGCTGCTACACCTCCCTTTCCTTGGGTTTCAACAACAGGCTGGACCGGAAGTCTCAGAGCACCATGGCT
>JASDQU010014104.1:0-12576 GCA_032191745.1 Picea mariana
AATGGATGGACCTGAGTAAGATAAAATCATCATGTTTTCATTGTATCTTAGCTCTGGTCCATCCATTCCATCATATTGTTTCATTTTATGATGATTTTTTCTTACTCACATTTTTCGTCATCCAACATATAGTCATTAGCTCAAGGACGAGTCAAATAATAGTCGTGGGGGCCTATTGGTACCCAAAGTTTGGATTAAGTTTTTCATGTATGCACCAAGGGAGCATTGCATGCCCATTTTATAATTTCTATGTGCACCTGAGTAAGTGAATGAGGATTTCCATGAAGTGTGCATTAGAGCGAGTTTTTTCAGTAGAGCACAAAACATAAAGATTACCAAGTGTGCGTCAGTCCGATTTTTGTCAGTTATGTTAGAAACTATGAAGATTCCCACTAAGAGTTTTTCCTTTTGTCAGTTACGTCAAAAACTAAGAATATTCCCTAAATAATTAGTTCTAGTAGAATACAAAGACATGGGGAAGCTAGAACAAAACCTATCTAGGCAGTTAAGATTACCCCTGATGCAAAACGTCTACGTGGAGCACTTGCAGGTACCTGAAGTGTGTGAGGAAGTTGGATATGAAAAGTGAGTGGAGAAGAGTAGAAAGGGACAATGCTCCCCAATAATGAAGGATATTTAAGATCATATAGAGAGTTGGCTAATGTATTAAGGAGTTTATGAGAAGCTATTTAGCTAGTCTGAGAGTTTCGAGTCAGCTACCAACATTGAGCTCACCCTGAGCTTGTTGCAGTATTGTAATGTCCTTGAATATATTATTTCATTTTGATATGTATGAGTCCTAAGAAAAGGCACATGGTTCATTATATGTATTCCCCCTATTGATATAATCATGATATGATATTCCATGATTATCATAGGAAACTATTCAATGCAATGTATAACTCTGTTGTGATGAAATACTCCCAGTAATGAATATATGACATTTCCAATCTATTATGTGTATGATATGAATGCACTGAATGTGGATGTGTATTGTTTTCATTCTTAGTCCTTATTGAAGTATCATATATGAGTGATATGGATGCCAAATGAAGCAGTGTTTAGTATGTTTAATCCAACATCACTGACAAAAGACCTTATGGTATCTATGACCCTCTCTGCATCTCAAGTGAGAATTTCCTCGTCCATGGCCAAGGATTGATATGTCAGTAATTTTGGGTTTTTTTGGACACGTTCTTGACGGAACCTGGGTCTAAACCACCCCAACGTTAGGACGATCGATGTACGTGCAAGAAAAACGATGACAAATAGCCCAATAGAAAGCATTTTGAGTGAGAGAGGATACTATGAGAGAGTTAAGAAGAGGTTGCAGAATATGTGTGGTAGGTTTTATCCCTTCATTTTCCTAGAGGGAATAAAGGAAGGACTGGATATTTCTCCGTGGATGTAACCCATATCAAGAGAACCATGTATATCAATGTCTCTCTTGTATTGTGTTCTTCTATGTTTATTTCTGCATTCATTTTTATTTTTTACTTATTTTATATCTTCATGATCCTATTCCTAATAGTAGTCTAGGAATCATGTCCATAAAATCAGATCCCATATCTAAGTGGCCATGTTGATTCCCAAATAGTGACACTTGATTTGGAAATTTTCTTAAGTGTTGTACTCCAAATTACCCTCCATGGTCACGTGGATACAAATAAATAGAACCATCCATTAAAAAAAATATTGTTCATACATGATATGACCCCAAGGGGGGCATATATTGAGTTGAATATATATGAAATAGTGTTCAGCCTAATAAAGGGGCCACATGTGCAATGATGCATAGGTATATATAGATATCATGTAGTCATTATTGAAGGGATAAGTGATTTGGATGTATGGATGTATTGGGGTATTTGGAGGAGGTTCTCTTATTCTTTAAGGATTTATTGTGTAACTCAGCTCTAATATCTATATTAGAGTTTTTCTTCATGCTCGCATTTGGTGTACATGGTGTGTATTTTGATTTCTCATGGTATATTCATTATTTTTTACTTAACATTTGGTTTAAGAGAAATTTGAGAATATTGGCATCGACATTACCAAGGAAGAATATGGAATAATTAACGATATTCATCGAACATGGCATCACAAAACCATTATTTTATAGGATATTATCAGAGACCAGTAACTACAACAAAATGGAGAATCACAACAACAACAACTCATGGAATCAAAGGAAAGAAAATTATGCAACAACTAGCTACCAAGGAATAAAACCAAAAATAATTGAGTTTGGATGGATTGATCATCATTGGTGGAAACAAGAAAGTAGGAATATAAGGAAATCCTATCACTTGGTTTCATCACATGTAACACCCTTAGTTTCATATCTCTAAGGAAAAATATTTTTGATGGAGGGTACTATGATATGACCTCAAGGGGGGTCATATATGGGGTTAAATGTAGATTATATGACCCCAAGAGAGGCATATATGGGGTTAAATGTATATATAATGGGGTAAATGTATATGTAATTGTGGTTGGCCTAATAAAGGGGCCACATGTGCAATGGTAAATAAGTATATATAGAGAGATCATGTAGTCCTTATTGAAGGGATAGGTGATTTATATGTATGGATGTATTGATGTATTTGGAGGAGATTCTCCTATTATTTAAGGATATATTCTATAACTCATATCTATTATATCTATTGGAGTTGTGATCCACACTCACATTTGGTGTACATGGTGTGTATTTTGATTTCTTATTATATCTTAAGTATTTGTTACTTTATAGTATAGCAATAAAGTAGTGGATCTATAAGGAACACTACCATGGTAGAAGAATCTTGCTAGAAATTGGTAGGCGCCACTTGCTGATGTTTTTCCATAATGATATTCTCTTCATATGAAAGGGTATGTGCATCAAATATAAGTAATACATAGTTTTATTCCCATAAATAACAACTATCCATATACCATTCCTTGAAAGCCTCTTATAAATCACACCAACCAGATATGTCTCTTGTATGTTTCTCTTTAATATGTCGCCAAAGTTCCATCATTTGGGGTTCCAACCTTTGGGTTTCTTCACATGCTTCTTGTAGTATTCTACTTCAAGCTATGTATGAAGTACTTCAAGGTTTGAAAATTATTCTACTTCATGCAACCACTGTTTGATATGGTCTTCATATTCCATAACAAATCTAAGAAAACTTACATGAGGGGATTCTTCAACATATTTTCCATATTCAACATAATTTGCATATAACCTTGGATATTCCTCAATGACGGGAGCTAAGAATCCATGTTAAATTCAATATTCCATTGTAAGTAGAGCAAAGTCTTTGCAACAAAAATCAAATAATCTTACATTCAATGGAGCTCCTTTGTGTGGCTAGCATTTTGAGATTGTTATTTAAAATGACCGTAACTTCCTAAATATTGATCTAATTTTTTGTTATGACCCTAACTTAGAAATGTCACTTGTATGTTTCTTCTAATGGTGCTAGTCCAACACCAATCCATTTTTTGGATAGAAAGAAAATTATGGTTGTGAGGTTACATCTAAAAATGGTTATAACTCTCACAATATTTTTTAGAATCATTGTTATAACCCTATTCTAGAAATTGAATTACCAGTCCACTTCTAATGGTGTTGGGCCAGTTACAATCTAGTTCTTGGATAGAAATAAATTACATATGTGATGCCACAAATAAAATTGGTTGTAACTCCCATGATTTTTTAGAATTTCTATAATAACCCCATTTTAGAAATGGAAAAACTACTTTGATTCAAATGGAACTAGTGCAACAATGATTTGGTGAATAAACCTAGAGAAAAAAACTTTCTAGAAAGAAATCTATAAAAAGAAAAAAAAACTTCTTCTTGACCCAAGAAAGTGATCTAATGCCACTTGTAATGATCCTTATCACATGAAATGTTCTCAAACTATATATTAAAGATAACCCTTATACTTCATTAATAAAAAAAACCTTAAGGTATGGAAACACCATACAATGATCCTTTTATGGAATGATCACCTCTTGTTCACTTACTTCTTCGAGGGGGCAACCTCCAAATGAGCTAGGATCCAATAGAATAATATTTCTATACATGATTCATTAGGAGGACTGCATCTTTATTTATGTATAGCTATAAAATCCTAACCATAACCACATGCTAACTACCTATTGGGCATTCTTTAATGAGGCTACATTACATTTATTCAATGCTAGCTAACTATTGGGAATTATTTAATAATAACTAGAATTATGGACATAATCCACATTATTTTACATGGAAATCATACTTATCCTATTGTTAACTATAATGGACCCATAGGCCCACCTTATTTCACCGATAGGGAGGATCCCATCAATACCAATTTTTGATATGCTTATTAGCAAATCCCCTCTACTTTCCTACTTATAACACCTCACCCATTTCCTTCAAATGCACATGTTTTATATTATATGTTTCCTTAATCATTTTCTTGTAGCTTGCATGAATAAGAGTAT
This sequence comes from Picea mariana, assembly GCA_032191745.1. Classification (NCBI taxonomy): domain Eukaryota; kingdom Viridiplantae; phylum Streptophyta; class Pinopsida; order Pinales; family Pinaceae; genus Picea; species Picea mariana. The sequence continues at coordinate 4,477 of JASDQU010014104.1, forward strand.
CATGCATGGTTGATAAGAATATTTTTTTTTGTTGAGCTACATTTTCATAAATGATAATCTCAAAATGTGTTGTTAGGATCGAAAGATTCAAATCATTTTGGCCTTACCAACTAGTAAAGGAAAATATGTATTAGCTTAGATTGTTGATATTGAGTGGGCTTAGATCCCAAAACACAATGGAGATGCGGTATATCTTAATAGATTTGCACTAGTTGACTATGGTATATTTAACGGGTTGTCTTATTAATCAATTATTCTATTATTTTTTTGGGTATGATGTGACCTTCCAGTTTTTGAAATGGATTGTTAGTTGGCATATAGTGATATGCATGTATTTATTTTGAATCACTGTTAATATTTGTTAATATTTGAGCCACAATTGACAATTAATGCATATGCTAGTATTTACTTGGATGGGATTGAATGTGGATATTCATTTTATTTTCTATATTTTTTATTTATTGAATTTAGTTTATTTATTATATATTTTTTTTCCTCGGAAAAAAGAGTAATTTTATTCATCCGAAGAGACAAAATTAAATCTTGTAGGTGCTAGAAGAGAAAATTCAAAAAAGGAAGAAAACAGTTTGATGTTTATGGTGCCTATGGTGCCCTGTTCAAGACATATACAATATTCCCTTAGGTCCTTTAAGATATCAGTCCATGTAGGACAGTTTATTACATTCCCTTCCCCAAAGGGCTATAGAGAAAAATATAATGTTTAGAGTGATTATACATAAAGGATTAAAAAGTTTCCATTCTAGTATATTCAAAGTAGTTGTAAATAGACTTGAAGGAGTAAACAAACGATTACAATTGTATTTGATCTAGTTCATCAATGAAAGGCCGGTGGTAGAAACTTTGAGAAACATCCATGTTTGATTCTGTTATGTGCCAATGTCCATAATATAGTGTGATTCCTTCTTTTGAAAACACATCTGCTACTAAGTTCAAGTTCTTGTATACATGTCATAGGACAAAAGTGTCAAATGAATTCAAAATATTGGAAATTTCCTCCAATATGGGTTGCAATATAATATTGTGGCAAGGCTAAATTTTCTAAGTCCAGTTGATGACATTCATGGAATCACCAAAAATTTGTATGGAGTGTAACCCCTGCTCAATAACATATTTGTGTAATAAAAGAAGAGCCATGAGTTATGCATAGTTGTTTGTACCTTTTCCCAACCCCATTTTTATTTTATAAAAATGTGTTTCAAAAATATACAATACAACGCCCCCCCGCCCCCCCACAGAGGAGATTTTGTGATGCATTGTCAAAGTAAGCCCAATGCAAAGTAGAGTCTATGTGTTCAGGATGAATTGATTAGATAGTAGACATGTTCTTTTCCTGGGTAAAATGATCAAGGATCGAGAGGATTTTTGTTGCAGTAAGTTCGGGAATCGATGCCTTGTCCCGAAATATAGCCAAATTCCTTGCCAGCCAAATACCCCAGTTGATGATAAGAGGCAGAGATTTTATCTTCATGTGTAAAGGGTTTTGAATCCAATTTTTCCAAGTTGTTTCCAGTGAAGTCCTATTCCAATCACAAGGTTGTCTCACGAGCAAAGAGGTTTCCCCCCAAACTTTCAATGTGTAAGGGTAGAAGATGAGGATGTGTGAAATGGATTCATTTTCATCTTTGCAATGAGGGCACCATCCTGGCCCAACGATTTGAAGATTTCTCATATTTTCTGAGGTGGGAACCTTGTTTACCAAAGAAGACCACATGAAAATATTGGGTTTTAATGGGGATTTGAGTTTCCAAAGTCAAATCAACCACCATCATGGTTCTCTTTGGAGGAGGTAGAAATTTAGTGCTATGTAACCCAATTTTTGAGTGTAGACCCCGTGGGGTGATTTTTTCCATACCATTTCATAGTCCATATCCAAGAGCCTGATGTGACCCCATTGGAGTGAAAAAATATAATTTTCCCACTATAAGAGGATATCTCCCTCCAAATCTAGTGTGGCTAAGATATACCACCCTTGTTGCCAGTTGTTTGTGGTTTATGGGTCTGCAATTTGATTTAGTTTGTAGATACCTTGATGATGTAAGTGGTCTAATAAGGCCTATGGTAGAATATGAGAGTTTCCATTACCAGGCCAAGGGAAAATCAAACCCCAAGTGTGTAAGAAGTATCCTGATGAAGGACCAACTGACGTGATCAAAATATTTGGAGAGATCTATTTTCAGAATGGCCCCTTTTGTCCTCATGGATATAAGGATATGAATTCCTTCTTGGTCCACTCTGATGGCTTCATGTATTTGTCGTCTATTTAAGAAACCAAAATTTTCTTTTGATATAGAGTCTAAGAGAATAGGTTTTAGGCGTCTTGCAATGTTTTTTTCCACTATTTTGTAAATGTAGTTGCAGAGAGAGATAGGCATGAAATCTTCAAAGGAGAGAGATTCATCCTTATTTGGAAAACTATCTAAGAAATTTAAGTTAAAAGAGGCATGCATATTTCCATTCCTTCTGGATTCTTTGACCACATGGATGAGATCTTCTCCTAGCAGATTCTAGAACCCAATATAAAATTCTATCAGCCACCCATCTGGCCCTGGGCTCTTGTCTTTCTGAAAGATATGAAATGTCTCTTTTAATTCATGTTCATTGACTTCCATAAAGAGTTCTCTTTCCTTTATTCTTCCTCAAATATGGGATAATAGAGGGAAATCCGAACAATCTCTACGATATTTTCTCTTTGGTTTGCCTTGTATAATGATTTGAAATATTGTTTTCCCATCTCAGCCAAGACTTCAATTGATGAAACCCACTTGCCTTCCTGATTGTACAAATTCCAAATTGTGTTTGAGGATTTTTGACATTTGGCATAAGCATGGAATAATTTGGTATTCTCATCCCCATTATCTAGCCAAATGGCTCGACTATTCAGTCTCCATGTCGCTTCTTGTTCAGCCAATAACTTCCTATGCCGAGATTCAAGAGTTTTTATATTTTCCCATGAGGTTTTAGATAAAAACCTCGTGTCAGCCGATTGATAGAGTGATTCAATATGATCTTCTTGTGCTTCAGTTCTATTTCCTCCTCTTTTTCCTGAGATTAAACTTAAGGCTCAAATCATAATGTCAGGCATAAGGAATTTAAAGAATGATTTGTTTTAAGAGTGATTTTTATTCTGTTAGTTATGTAATAATTTAAATCCTCATATGAAATTAATAGTTGAACAGAACACAGGCCGTGTTTTATCGTCTGAGTCAATTAATCAAATTTAGTGGTGATGGAGAAAATTACAAAACTATTAAACAAACTAAGGCATCAATGACATAAGAATATTACCTTGTTTATAGTAGAAGAAAGAGTGGAATGAACCCCTGAAAGGATATATGATACAGTGATCCAAGTAGCTTGCAGGTCATATATTTGCTGATAGAAAATATAGAGGAAAATTTTCTTGCTTATCAAATAACTAAATGAAATATTATTATAGTAGATGTTGTACTAAATTGCAATCATTCACTTGTCGAGGAGTAACATAAAGGAAATTGGAAATATGAAATACAAGAAGAGCGCATAACTCAAACTACACAAAATTTGGAATTCCTGTCTGTGCTTGTATTAATGCTCACAAAGGATGAGTTTTCTTAGTTACAATACTGCAAGAAGAAACATTTGTTCATTCTTCTAAATATGTATTTATACAAAAGGTTCTCAACCCTAAACAGTTGGAATTATCGTTATTCTAAAATAGTAAAGGTTACAAAAAATGAAATCTGAAACGTTTCACTTGTATCTCTTTTGTCTCTTCGTCATGCTGGTAGAGGTGTTTTTCTTTCCTATTGTCTAGCTCAGAAACATATAATCTCTAATCATGATTTGTAAAGATGATGTGTACAGATTACCTCATTGGTTCTCGGAGGTGTTGTCTTTTCCTTATTTGATACATTTAACACATTTGCTCATAAATTGTACCACCAGCCTGGAGGGTTCTATTAATTCATTTGCCTCAAAAGCATATAATTTCTTTTCTAATTGAGGCAATATATTTTCCATCCTCCTATCTTATGAATCTATAGACTATAGCTGCAAACTGGGCTTCACTAGCCATCTATTTATCTGAGTAATATCAATCTTCTTTAATTGTAAGATTTCACCCTGAGCCTCTTCCATGTTGGTCTTAATGTTAAGTTGATGCTTTGCTATATCAACTTGTCCTAGTACTTCAGAGATACTATCGTTGCCGAGGCCCAATGAATCTTTTTCAAGTGAATGAAAAATTTCTTCACAAGCCTCCTTCACTTCTTTAGCCATTCTTTTACTTTCAGCTATGTTAGTTTCCCAGGTCTTCAATATTATATCGCCTCTTATTTTCTCCAAAACAGACAACCTAGAAACCATAGATACTCCTTCTCTTGCAGACGATACAACTGCTTCTTGGAAATTGGTCTGAGTGGCAATAGCCTCTCTCTCCTTTAAACCAATGTTATCTAAATATTGATTTATCACCCAAAAATGGTTTTGGATAGCTTCCACCTTATTGAAAAGGCTTCACTATGTTGATTCTAGTTCCTTATGTATGTCTAGAGTTTAGGTTTGGAAAGATAATATATCCACTGCTTATTTTTCAGTTAAGCTTACCTTCTCTTGTAGCTGCATGACTAATTCATCACTTGTCTGTGACTTTTTCTGCATCTCATCAAGACCGGATTTGAACTGCTGGATTTCCTGTCTATCAATGGCTCTAATCTTCTCTAAATACTTGTTGATATCACTCCTGACATCCTTTTCCACTGTTTTCACTTTATTTTGCATTTTCTTATCAACATATCTTTTTGCTTCAAGTTCTTCTTCAAGTTTCTCATTGAAAACTGGTTTGTTGTCGCAAAAGCTCCCAGTGAGCCTGCGATCTCTCTAGCGAAGTCTTCTTCTTCGATGCCCTGCCCATCTAATATCACATTTTGATTCTTCATAGTCGCACCATCCCTTTGGCGAGTTTCTCTTCTTACTACTGCCCTTCTTTTCTTACTGAAGAAGAATTTCGAAGGAGGCATCTCTTTTGCCAAAATAGGTGTAAGGTATTCTATGAATACAACTTCGACCATTGGTTTCCCTCTATTAAATTGTAGAGGTGTGAGAAATTGGATAGGACTTCCTATCTCAATGGATTCCTGCTTCCTGGCTATGTCAGTTGTTGGTTTACCCAATGTGGACTGTGGCTTATGTTCTGCCTTCTTTATCAAGACCTCAGTTTCCTCCTAATTTTCTCACGCATCCTATCCACTTGAGCTCTATGTTTCTAACCCTTGGGTATCTATTTTATTTGTGGCTGGAGGCGTCGGGGTTTCCCCTTGCAATAATTTGGGGAGGCTATTTCTCCAATGCTTTTGGAAGTTATAAAACTCAGCCAATTTATCAGGCGCTAGATCTTGAACTCGGTTCAAGACCTCCTGATAGGACCTTGCTCCTCAAAATATTTCGTCTGGAGGAGAATCCTCATGTTCATATATTTTCAAGTTGCATAGGTCCATGTGGTTACCTACTATATTCTGCACATTATGATTCTTAAATTCGATATTGACCAACTTTATTTCTTCCAGGTCCGCGACTTCTACTTTCGAATGGCTGAATTCCAGCAGAGAGAACATACCAATTTGCATAGGAAAAATGGGCCATACCCTCTTTTGTACTTCTTTAATCTCCTTGCTAATTCCCCCATGCACAGTTTGATGTGCTATTTCACTACACACCAATTGATCTGGTAAAAAGTGAGGCAGATCATGTGGAGGAATTGAACAACCAAAAACCCTAATATAGGAGAAATGCTCTTCAACATACCGTCTTGCTATCTTTCCCAGATTTGTCACAATTTTGTCGGAAATCCTAGAAGGTGGGTATCCATATATAGCGGTATGCATCAACACCACCACCCAGTTGAAGATTTCATACAAAAATTCTTTTGCCTTGTCCTCCCAAAGTATCGAATGATAAATATGTGTGGGTTCAACACTAGTTGGAGTCCAACTCCAACCCATCAGAGGAAAATGTGTCATAAAACAGACATCATCCATGATATAAGCCAACATGAAAAATTGGGCCGATTTCCCCTTGGATTTTAGTGACTGATATCTTGTAATCTCTTTAACCAAAATGTTTGACAATATCTTGGCCCAATCAAAATAATATCCCTCTGCTACTATGTGCATAATAGGCACCCACAGTAAAAATAAATGGGATGTGTTTTCCTTCCCGTAGAGTCTACACATCATCATTGCTATGTACATTATGTGAGGTTCTAGTGCGACAACTAGGTATATGCCATGGGAATCAGCTCTGAACTTCTCGGGGTGAGAGTACTAGTCCTTAATTAAATCAGGAAGGTTTTTTCCATATTGGCACATTCCTTCTTTCAAAGTCTACTAGGAAACTATCATTGTAAATGAAATTTGGTGTTGTAGACAATTTGTACATCACCTGTAGATGTTATGGCCAGAAAGACCTAACTGCAACCTTTTGTGAATCGAATATGGTCCTGGTCGGGATATCAACATTCTCCAACACCCAACTAATCATATCATTGTAAGTAAAGAGTCTAGGCCTCGTCGCTATCTTATGTAGCTCTGTTTCAGTAACAATTTTTTATTTGGTAGTTAGGGCCTCTGTCTCATCATCACCCAAGTCATCAGAGCAATTAACAAATTCATACTTTAAAATATTAAATTATTGGGTCCAGGATTTAACGACGTCTATGCTTCTGGGTGAAGTATAGGAAATGATATCTGTGTTCTGAATTGATCCTTCACCAGGCGCTTTAATTGATTTTCGAGGAGCCATGGTATCAGGCTTTGTTGGTGGTAAATTTTTTCATTAAATAAATGTCCAATCATTTAATTGTCAACCCGAGGAGTTCATAAACTTATGAAGCACAAGAAAAGTATATGCAGGATTGAAGTTAATTTAACCTAATCCAATGTTAAAGATACAACTGAGATTGAATAATTAAACTAATGCAGGAAGCTGAAACACACTACTTGGAATTGAATTGCTAAAACACATGATTGAAATGAAATTGCGTAAAAGAAATTAACTTGAAATTGAAACTTGCATCAAAGGGAAAAAAACATGTGAAGAGCAACAAGACGACACATGTGAACTCACACCAACAGTAAATCAATATCAAATTACATTACAAGAATCAAATGACAAATCATGAAACAATAATGAAAGCATGAATCAAACTAAGAATCCCTATCTCTTTCAAATCCTAATGACTACTCCTAAATGACAACTCAATGACTACCAAATGATTACCAAATGATTCCTTAATCACTACCCCCTCATGAAGAGAGAGCACTCTCTTTTATACATGAGAGCCTTGAGGATAATATAAACATCTCATAATGTTAATCATGAGGTCGCGCAAAGTTAGTTGAAGGGATAACCCCTGGATACTCTCCTAGAGTCAGAGATATTTCTGTGGATTTATTTGTATTTGGGGATATTTCTAGTACCCATACCTCTGTGAGAGGCAGTTCTTTCAAGGTTTTGGGCTTTGCTACCCTACCCATACAGTGATCCAAACTTACGAATTCTCACTTGTGCATCAGTTATACAATGGTTTATTATTTTCTTGACTTAGGTATCTCATAGGTTACTTGCAGGGGTTATTCTTCTTGTATCGTGGGTCAGATAGAGGTTGAACAACACACCGCCTTTATGGAGGATCACCTCTCGAGGGGGGATCTGACTGACTGGTTTTTAAGCCCACGAGGGCCTCTATAACTGATTATGTTACCTCCAAACTTTATCCGGGAGTCTCAGGTCCCTCTTGGACGAGGCATACCTTCTTTAGCGAGGGAGGCCACTCAGACACTTTAGCCCGTTTGCATGCATATTGGTCGTTTGACTTTTTGGTATGATCTTTGATTATTAGTTGACCATAGGATTTCATGTCAAGTCTTTGTTATCATGGATAATGGTGTTCCTTTTTCTCCCTCGTTTACTACTACCCCTTGTTGGGTATGTGTTATATTCTTTACATGTGTGTGTGTGTGGGCGCGTTAGATACGACAACTGCATCTAACAATCCCTTCACCTAGAGCTCTGTCGTGTGCGCCAGGCGCTTTCCTAGGGGGG
>JASDQU010014104.1:23210-45282 GCA_032191745.1 Picea mariana
TATATATATATATATAATATATTTTTTTTTATTTGGCAAGCGCTATGAAGATGTCTGGTACGTAGGCCAATTCTTGATGCTTCCATTAGCTGCAACTTTGGGCCATATTTCATTGAGGTTTTGATCTCTTGATCACGACAATCATTTGTTTCATGCCCAGGTAATCCACAGGTCACATGCAAAGAGAAGTCAGGTGTAAATCTTGGAACGAGGTGAAATAAGGTATCTTCGTATAGTCGAGGACTTTTAATTAGCTAGCCTGTCAGGTACGGGATTAATAAGATAGGGTGGCGATCCCTCAACCAGAGAAGAAAGCACTCAATATTCTTTGAATTCTTCTTGACGACCCACACTCAACCAAACAGGATAGTTGGAAGAAGAGAGTCAACGCCCCAAATAATTAGTGTGCAGACGTGATCAGACAAGAAATTTCTATCACTCGAAGGAATATGAGGAGAAAATACATTCGTTGGAAGCTGAAAGCTATAAATCATGGCCTCTCTGACGCTTTATCTCTGTATTATTTTACTGATGTCAGTTCCCCACGCAATTAAGTAGCTTTCATTGATGAATGTGACTTGGTACCCGTAATATTTCTATCAAGACATTGTCATAAGTCCTCTTCTCATTGCGGGTGGGAACAAAAGAATAGAATGCCTCCTCCAACCACTAGAGCCTTAAAACCACATCATATATGAGATGAATAATTTCTAGGGTGTTATGTTCTTTCTCAACTCGTTAGTTAGTGCTACTATCCACACTTGGTTACAGAGAACAACAACTATGCTCCTCGAACTTGAAACTTACAGATGAAGGAAATGAGCTTTTATTACTTCTATCATTCTGCGTGGAGATTTCGCATGCCTAGGGTAGACATTTGATCCATCAAAATGAAATAACACATCTAGCACCTGCATTACTGAATCCCTCTGGACGATTCATTGTCTCATGGACTGTGCCCATGGTGCATAGCCTAAAAGCATCTTCCAAAGACCTTCTTTTTCACATTTTTGAGTCTACAGCCATAACTTCTTGATCTATTTTTTTCAGTCTTCTGTCACGCACATAGATCAAGGAGTTGGAAGCCACTTGATCGACAACAGAGATCAAGGAGCGTTCCTATAGTTCCCAATTTTTTCGCTAGTCCATAATTCTATGATGGTGCGAATCTTCACATTAGACGAAGGTAGTATAAAGTGTAATCAGCTTTGGAGGAATATAAAGCATGATGGGTGGAAAATATTGGATTGGATTGACTGGTACATTACTCATTGGGTTCTATCACCATTTCCCATACTAGCAGGTTTCAGACTCTGACCCTCAGGCAGTGATCCAGTAGCAGATAATTCCATAAGGTATGATAAAAAAGAAGAAGAATACAGGGTTTTCAACAACATGAAGTCGCGCCTCTTTAGAGAATATCATCAGGATTGTGATTTCATGGGATTGGAATCCCAAAGATCTCGCATGATAATTTACACAATCTACGAAGGGATAAGTCTATTCGTAAAAGGTCAAGAAAAAAAAATCCACATTTTATTATCTAATACGATTCGTAGTGATCTTAAGATAATGGTTGCAGCTCATGATCACTAAAAATAAGTAACTATCTCCATCTCTCTCAGTTTGTTCGTTAAATCACAAATATGTGCCTTTCACATATGCTTCATTCATAAGTCTTTTTTTTTCTTTTCTTTCTAGGGACAGGCCTCTGAGACTAGGGAGAGCATTTCTAGCTTCAATGTGATCACCTGAAACACCGGGAGAGACCTTCATTCCATGCTTAAATACCTATCAAGTGGATCTGTTGGCGAATGCATACTACTATTCTAGATCTAAACATTAGCTCATTTTACTAATTGTCAACGTAAATCTGATTCCAAGATAAAGCATACACATAAAAACTTCGAGGCACCAAAATATTGGTGGTAAATATTGTCATTAAATAAATGTCCAATCATTTAATTGTCAACCTGAGGAGTTTGTAAACTTATGAAGCACAAGCACAGTATATGCAGGATTGAAGCTAATTTAATCTAATCTAATGTTAAAGCTACAACTGAGATTGAATCATTAAACTAATGTAGGAAGATGAAACACACTACTTGGAATTGAATTGCTAAAACACATGACTGAAATGAAATTGTGTAAATAAAATTAACTTGAAATGGAAACTTGCATCAAAGTAAAAACAACATGTGAAGAGAAACAAGCCGACACATGTGAGCTCACACCAACAGTGAATCAATCTCAGATTACATTACAATAATCAAATGACAAATCATGAAACAATAATGAAAGCATGAATCAAACTAAGAATCCCTTTCTCTTTCAAATCCTAATGACTACTCCTAAATGACAACTCAATGAATACCAAATGATTCCTTAATCACTACTCCCTCATGAAGAGAGAACAATCTCTTTTATACATGAGAGCCTTGAATATAAGATAACCATCTCATCATTACAGATCCACTATTCTCTCAACCAATTTCCCATTATTACAAAATATAATCCCTTCAAATCCTCACACATATCTCTCATATATCTTGGATAAGATATGTTATCCATTCCCCATGATCTTCTCCTTGAAATAGGCTTGAATTATCTCAAATATTGAAATGGTGGAGGAAGTATTCGAGAAGTCCTTTTGTATTAATTCTTCACATATTCCTACACATTACAAAACTCACACATTTTTGAGATATATATGAAAACATGTCAATTTTCTAATATTTAATTACAAATTCCCTTTTAGTACTAAAATGAATAAAGTGGAAAATAATAAGGTGAAACCCAAATATATTTATGAAAATGATATCACGAAAGGTTAATGGGGCGATGAAATGTGAACAGTGATGAAGGGAAAGGTGGATGAAAATATGACATTTATGATCCCTAACAGGCTTCAGAACTATGCTATTTGTCACAAGAAATGCACAAAGTTCATTACCTTGAAAACTTATTGCTTATTAAAAACGCACACTGAAATTCAAAATTCAATGTCCTTTTCCTTTAATTATTTTGATTTACCAATACTTCTACTGATGGAGCATTTACTTTCCTTAATGAATAAGATTTAGGCAGTAGTCTAAAATCTCATTTGGAATGATTTTCGTAAATCAATTATTAATGTCATTAAATTTCGGGGAAAGCACATATGAAATTTGAACTTATTTGAGTTGTTATTCAGCCAATGATCAAATACGTGATAATCACCATTAATGTATTAGTTAATCACACTTATCGTTAACTAAATTTTGGAATTTTGGGTATCGGGATATCCTATAATGTTTCAAGGTATGACTTCTGAAGCGTGAAATCAAGATGCAATTAGTTAATTTTAATCATGTTTAACCCTTTTTAATAATCGTGATTAACCTAAAACATTTTCACGATTTCAGATATCGGGACTTTGATAATTGCTCGAGGAAGGATCCCCAAAACACGAAATCGTGATACGATTAATTAATCGTTAAACTTTTTTAGTCCTTAATTAATCTAGTTTAAATGCTTAAGACAGTTTCACGATTTCAGATATCGATATTTTGGAGTTACTACATGTTGAACTGTCTGTATCGTGAAACTCCAAAACCCGACATTTGGAAAACAACCGTTAGTGATTTGACTCTTTAATGAGTAGGCAAATCCATAACTTTTAAGAGTTTAAGATTGTTCAATTAGGTGAAATATTTTATCAGTGGTGAGACTCAAGAGCGCGTTTCTTTTATTTGAACGAGAATGAAATCTATTAAAGTAAATTTTTTTATAAATATATATATCTGTTCCAACATAGGCTCCATCTAGGAATCTCGTCTCCCTTTGAGACGTAGAAGAATAGTAGACCAAGTAGCCTTTATTGGGTAAATGGAGTCATTATTGCATTTATGTGAAACACATTCTAAAAAAGGACACACAGAAGGACTTTGGACTTCATCCATATCTCCGAAATCTTTCAAAACTTAATCATTCACCGATCTCGAGTTTAGGCTTATTAATGGATTCCTTTTCTTAAAATTGATTTCAGATTTTTCTGAGATAATCAAAATAACTTTAACCGATCTATCAGACTCTGTTCAATTTTGTTTGCATCAAGGCAAATTAATTTTAATGTTTTAATTAGGGAGTCCCGTGCTGGCTTATAATGTAGATCTAGTCGAAAAAGAACTAGTTACCAGAGTACATTATAATATATGTATAACAACCTTGTAGATATCATAGACATTGCTTCACTGTCAGCAAACTTGTTCAATACCCCGGTGAAGCTATCTGATTCCCATATTGAATTCCCTTTCACCAATTCAATTAGTAGCTTTGCATTTAAATGTTGGGATGAGGGCAATCATTTAATGAATTTCCTTTCATCATCTCTTTTTTGGACTAGATGGGGGCAATCATTTTATGAATTTCCTTTCACCATCTGTCTTATTTTTTAAAACATGAAGTGGGGGAAATCAATTTGTATATAATATACTAGGGATGATATCTATTTATAATTTAGCAATAGAGGTTTGTTAACTCACTTTGATTACTCTGGATTAATCATCTTCTGACCTTCAAAACACCTTTTCCTACAGGAATTTTTTAAGGAGAACTTTTAATTCCAGGGACTTTCCTTGAGAAAAACTAATCAGTGTAAATCTGTTAGAAAAGATAAAGTATTTAGGATTATCCCAAACATACTTTCTTTCAGTTAAATTTATAGGGATCATAAGGATTCTTTGCCTATTCTCATGTTGAAAACTTGTTTTTGAGCTCTCAAAGTTAACGTGAAGTCCTTTTTCCTCCATGAATATCAAGAAAAGATATTTAGAATCACAGGAAAATCTAGCTTGAGGATAAGCATGAAAAACATAATGAGGATTCAGATGTTCTATTGTGCACACAGTCACTCCCATGCGAGTTTTTTAATTGATTCTCAAATTCTTTTCTTTAAGGTCTTTTTATTGCTTATTTTCTTATTATAAATCTTATTTTATTTTTTTAATTTTGATTGTATTTTATTTTATCCAGAGAAAACTCTTTAGAATTAAACCGTAATTTTATATTCCTATGGTTGTATATTAGGTGACAATATTTGTACAGATGAAACTTCTATCATACCTAGTGATATCTCCTTGAAAATTTAACATGGGTCAGTAGGGAAAAAGCTCATACTTCAGATTTTCTCTATATTTTCAACCAAATAAACTATCTATTTATCACCTGTTTCGAGATAAAGCCAATGTTTTTAAACGTGAGCATCGATTTCTAATACATCTTATCTCTCGGCTATTAGCAAGTATCCTACAATGAAAATAAACATGAGAGCTGTCAAGAACTTCTGTAGATCAAAACTCTATGCGTTACTTATTTTTATATTTTTGTTTTTATGAAATTGACAAACCTGTTTTTATTTACAGTGAAAATAAAGACTTACGAAAGGAACGAAAAATTGTAAACAAAAATGTGAAAATCAAACTGGTATGTACAATGGGAGTTAGGAATCTGGTTATTGCATGAAATGCTTCAGGTAACGCCCGTTGATAGGGGCGTTAAGGATTTTCCCATCGAGATTTTCTAACAAAAATGAATTATTTCCCTCAGAGGTTGTGATGTTGAAAAGTCCACACCAGATATGGTCAATTTTTTTGTGCTTTCCTAAGTCTTCCTTCCTAGCATCCCACTTTAAAACCAGGTCACCAGGGAGAAATTCCCTATCTTTATCTTTTTGGTCAAATAGGGCTTTCATGTTATCCTGATATTTCTGGAGTCTCTCATCCACTTCAACCCTATTTTGTTGGACTTCAATCAATTGATTCATTCTTCTGGTGATGTCATTTGGCTCTTCCATTGTGTCCTGCCAGTGTTTCATTACGAGCAGAGAAAAATTTATGGGGAGAACTACATCGGTACTGTACACCATTTGAAAAGGGGACATTCTGATTGTTTTCTTAGTGCCTATTCTATTAGCCCACAAAACATATTTCAAATGCACATTCCAGGCTTTCTTATTTTCAGTCAACACTTTTTTAATTATGGTGATTAGACTCTTGTTCGAGGACTCAGCTAATCCATTGCCCTGAGGATAGTAGGCTATGGAATGTCCTAGTACAATGTTATACTTTTGACAAAAACTTACCATAGCCATGGATTTGAAGGCTTGGGAATTATCGGTGACTATCTTCTGAGGACAACTGGATCTCAATAAAAGGTTCTCTTCTAAGCAATTGATCACCACTATGTTCATTGCGTTTCGCATCAGAATGGCCTCCACCCATTTAGTGAAATAGTAAGTAGCGGTCAAAATCCACTTATGTTGTGCACTTGAATGTGGTTGTATTTCACCGATGAAATCCAAACCCCATTGCTGAAACAAAGATTTTGTTTTGACTGGGACCAAAGATAAGGCCGAAAGCTTTTGCTTGCCTGAGAATAGTTGGCAGGGGTTACAGGCTCTGACTTTGGAATTTACATCAGTGAATAATTTTGGCCAATAATATCCAACTCTAGGGATTTTATAGGTCGTTTCTCTCCAGGCATTATGCCCTCCACACACCCCTTCATGAAACTAATTTATGACTCTCTCCATTTCAGATTCTATTAAACAGCTTAATAAAAATCCCAGAGGATCCTTCCAATATAGTTGGTTATCCATGATACAATACTTTACTGCTTGCAAATTCAACATTCTAGCTTTGGAAGGGGTCATGTCACTTAGGCACTGCAGATTTAGAAGGTAAGAAACTATGTCTTTATACCAGGCAGAGGAAGAGAAATTTTCTTGGATCTCGGTTGTAGGTATAGTAACATCAAATTCGTCTATGTCTGGAAAATCTTCATAAGATTGTATATGATTTATCCCAAGTGACCGAAAATTTGATTTGGCTAATAATTTAGCCAAGCCTTGACCTTTGACAAGTTTGGTCGGTTTTACTTCTAGGCCAAATTCTTGAATCTTGGCTAACCATCTTCCCCTTTTTCCATCACTATCTGGTTGAACTAAATATCCTTGACAACACTAGTTGGTACATAGGCAATTATCTCAGAATGGAGCACATAAGTCCTGAAATATTTGAGGGATTTTACCATTGCGTATGCTTGTTTTTCCAATATATCATATTTCAGTTCAACATCTCTAAGACTTTTACTAAAAAACATTATTGGCTGCTCGAAACCTTCATCGTTTTTTTGTAAAAGCATGACTGTGATAGTGTGTTCGGAGGTGAATGTGAAAATCAAGAATTTTTTCACATAACTGGGTTGGCCAGCACCGGTGCTTGACCTATAAATTTATTGATGTGTTCAAATGATGCTTTGGCTTTGATGGTCCATTTGATCTCATTGTCCTTTTTGAGCATATATGTAATCAATTTTACAATTTCAGCGAAGTTTGGGATGAATCTTCTTAAAAAAATATTTTTTTCCTAAAAGTGACTGTATTTCCTTTCTGTTCCTAGGAATATTGATAGTATCTATAGCTTCAACCCTTTTCGAGTCGATTTTGATTCTATCTTGAGATACTATATGGCTCAAGTGTTTACCTTCCGACATTGCAAAGTGATATTTCTTGGGATTCAGAGACAAACCAAATTTTCAACATTTCTCAAACGTTTGTTTGAGGTGTACCAAGTGCTCTTCATCAAATTTAGAAAAAATGATTAGATCATCAAGATAAATGACAACAAACTTATCTCTTTCACCGACAAAGAGATATCCAAAGCTCATTGGAAAGTGGCTCCTGCACTCATCAAACCGAATGGCATTTTATCATACATAAAGGTACCCCATGGGATGGTGAACGCAGTTTTCTCTTTATCATCCTCGTGGACTACAACTTGATTATAGCTTGAAAATACATCAATCATAGACATTCTATTTTCTCCGACCACTTTTTCCATACATGATCCATTTTAGGTAATGGATAATTATCTTTGAGGGATGATCTGTTTAAGTTTATGAAATATACACACAGTCTGATTTCACCATTTTTCTTCCTGATCGGAACCAGATTGGCTACCCACTCGAAATACCTGAGTCGAACAATGATCTTCACATCTAGGAGATTTTTCACCTCCCTTTCTATCACAGACACTAGTATAGGATTTATCTATCTGAGCTTCTTCCTGAAAGGTTTAATGTCCTTTTTTAGGGGAATTTTGTGTTCAATTATGGTGGTATCATAAGTTCTTAATTCATCATAAGACTAGGAGAAAACATCCTTGTACTTCTTGAGTAACTCGGCATATTTGATTGATTTGGATTCTTTTCGGCATGAAATGAGATCGAAGATATAATAAAGAAATGTACAAAGACTGTAAAAATATAGAGTGAAAGACTCGCTAGAATGGTGGCAGCTTATCTCTGAGAAGAGATGTGACGGCTACTTGCATTCGCAAGAAGATGATCACAATGAGGCTTTGAAGGCCTTTTTACAATAAATAGGAATTCCAAAAATCCTAGACATCCAAAGACCTAACCCTAGGAGATGAAGCGCCAAAAGTCATGTGGGCCCCGTTTGGGTAAGTTAGTACATCAACTTCTCGGGGTCGTAAATTTTGCATACGATCTCCGTTTTAGGCGTATGATAGCTCGTTGGAAAGGTATCGTCGAGGAGATTAATTTTGTGGGATAAATTATGCCTTTGAATATCATTGATAACCTATATCTTGAAAAACCTTCATTTAGGCCCTCAAAAATGGCCCCGGAAGTTAAGACCTGCTAAAAATAGTAAACTGCCAAAATTGTGAGAAAATTGTTTTGAGCCAGTCGAAAAAGGTGGGTGGCCATCGATATCAACCTAGATCATTGATTTTCATTTCTGGGGGAATGTATTTAGATAATTGTACCATCTTAGCAGTTTCCTTGGTGCTTATAATACAATCTTCAACCTCTTCAGGCTGAGGTTGCAAAGTAGAATTTAAGGGAATGTCATCATGATCAAATAATCTTTCCAAATGAATCATACCTGTAGGGATCTGATTATTTTTCAGTACCAACATGTGGTGATTAGCGATCTTATCTTGGAAATCCTGAGGATCTTCCCCTTCCTACATGATCCAAGCAGGGTCATTTTGATTTTCATGATCAATATGTGTTTTAGAAAATTTGTCCACCATTTATAAGAATTGTCTGATTTGCTCATAATCTTCGAAGACCTTCCAGTTTTGAACATTGTTTGGTATTGAGGGTTTGTGCCTCATTTCTATGTGATACCTTAGTTTGAGGACATTAGGAGGTATAAAAGTTGCAGCTGCTTTGGACAATGAATCTGCCTGTTGATTTTCCATTATGGGGATGTGATGAATGTTAAACGATGAGAAAAAGTTCTCAATCAGATCCCAGGCACAATTTCTATATGACCTCATCCATGGGTGTTTGGCTTGATATTGTTGCTTTATTTGTTTCACAATCAATTCCACATCACCATAAACCATCATATTTTCAATTTTCAACTTCCTGGCAGCCTCTAATCCTAAAACCAGGGCTTTGTATCTGCATACATTATTGGTAAAATCGATGTCCCACTATAATCTGTAGGAAAAGGGAATAATGAACTCATCTTCAGATGCCACAAAAAACACTCCATCTCCTAATTCTTCATAAGATGAAGCACCATCGGAATACATTTTCCAAACTCCAACACTATTTACATTTTTATTTGTCTTTTCTATTTTTTCTTTTTTTGTACAATTTTCTTCTATACATTCATCTAAATCATCATCAAGAGATAATATATAGTTTCATAAATCCTGATCAACAACATAAACAAGATAATTGTTTGGATTTTGTGGGTCACTTACAGTATATGCCAACCTTGTTTCTCTATACATGCGAGTGAGTTGTCCGCCGAAGATCAGGATTGTAGCGTACGTCATGTCGAGTCGAAGGGATCCTCCAAGTTTGGTGCCCCAAGACCTGGATAACAACATTCCATACTTTGCAAGGATATCAACAACAACCACATCCATCAGAATAGTTTTTACAAGAATCTGTGCAAGATTAACCACTAAATATTTAATCATACCCATACATTTAACTTTTATCGAATCAAAAGAATACAGATCTCTGTATGGTCTGGTAATTTCAAGGCCCAATTTTTCCATAATAACTTTGCTCATCACATTGTGGGAGGCTCCAAAATATAACATACAATTATGGAGCAGATGATCATGCACAGTCAACATGATCTAAAAAGGAGTGACAAAATCTCTGGAATTTTCAAAATGCGGACCAAACATTATAGTCGGTTTATCATCTTCTAAATTTATAACATCTGCATGACTTTCAATACCCAAAAAGTTGATCATTTTGGCAATCTGTTTTCTATGTGTGGGGTTTTTTTCCAGTTCAACTAGAGGTACAAGGATCTTGATTTTATTAATCTCGTTTTCTAGATTGAAACTCCCCATTGTATTTTTGGCTTCTCTGCTTGGGATCTCTATCTCCCTTTTTTTGATTTATTAGTTTGTGTTGCTTTCATTTTGGCTGTCTTTGTTTTGATAGTCAGAATTTCCATTGCTTTTGTCTCGGCAGTCTATGTTTCAACTGCTTTTGTCTTGGCAGTCTATGTTTCAATTGTTGATTGAGCTGCCTCATTCGCTTTACTTCTTGTCAAGATATTTTTCGGTTGGAAAGTTGTGACATTTCTATCTCTAGGCCTTAAATTATACTTATGTTGAATCTCGACCATTATATTGTCGGCAATTCCTTGATAAACAAAATATTCTGTAATATTTATGCTATAATCATTAAACATGTATTCTACGCCTAAAGACCTTTCATAATCTTGCCTCTTCAAATGAGGTTCTTGATCATCATCGCTAAGATTATTCATGTCTTCCTCTAACTCAAAGTTTCGCATGTCATCTCCTCCTATAAAATTTTCGTTTTTAAAGGGGGTCTGAATCTTTTGATCTTCATTTTTTATCTTTCTTTGTTGTGTTTGAGGGTTAAGATTTCTTCTGAAAACTTTTCTAGCGAAATGATCCATTTTAGATTGGTCCAATTCCATCCTTGAGATTTTGTTTGATAATTATTTAATTATTTTTTCCATGTCATCCATTTTGTCTTCTGCAGACCTCCCAGATATGGAGGGTCCTTCTTGTTCTCTAAATCATTTGGTTTCTTTATTTCATGTTTCGACTTTAGCTTTCAACTTTCCCGATGCCATCATATTTGACTTGATTTCTATAGCATCGTCTTGCATTCTTGTGAGTTCTGTAGATCTCCTTTCCCTCAACATTAAGGCAAAGTTAGGCTCAAAAGCCCCGACAAAAGTCACTTTTGCTGCAGGTTGGGAAGGTTTAACCTCAACTGGAATTTTGTTATATAGTGTATTAAATCTCTGAGTGAATTTGAGAATTGTCTCTGAATTTTTCTTTCTTAAAGCTCCGTACTCGGTTAGATAGTAAAGGTCATCTTTCATCTTTCCTCTCTCCCCATTATCCGAGAAAGGAATTTTGTAACTCGTCATATATTCTTATAGATACTTTTGGCAGCCCTCGGAACCATGTTCTCACTTGTCCTTCAAAATTTCGAACTAGGAGCCTTGAATAAACATCCTTGTTCTCAAGGCTAAGGATATTGACGAATTGATCGAAAAAAATTATGTGTTCAGTGGCAGTTAAGTCTCCCTCTTCTGTGAACTTTGGTAGGCTTTTCATATAGTTTTCAGGTAAATCATGGAGGGGAAATGGGAGGACTAAAGGATCATACCTAGAAACTACTTTAGAAAAAATTCTAGGAGGTGGGGGTGGTCCTTGACCGCCTCCTCCTCCTCCTCTAGCACCCAATCCTCCTCCACCTCCTCCACCTCTCGCACCACCTTTGACACCACCTCCTCCGACAACAACCATTGATAATCTAGGGGATGAAACTTGGAGATTATAGAGAGGATTTTCAAAGATGTGTAGTGACCTTTCGGCTACTTCGGGATGAAGCGAAAGAGGTTCTGGGAACTAACTATCCAGAGATAGAAAATATGAAAGGGGGGGGAAAGAGAGATTAGGTCTAAGTTATTCGGATTTGCAGGATATGTAAACGAGAGAACCAACAGGAGTTGAATCTGAGTGTATAATATATTCTTCAAAACTTCGGGAAGTTGGAATCTTTACTTCGGGGATTGATGGAATATCAACCAAAGTAGGTATCGAGATGGGTCTTTTGCCTTTATTAGTAAAAGAGGCAATTGAACCGGTTTTAGCCTTTATCTCGAGTAAAACCAACTCGGGGTTTATGATTTCGGCTTCAATTCTATTAGCCAATGTTTCTTCGAAATGGATTTAGGTGGACCCTTCTTGTGGATTTAACTGTTCATGTGGAACCTTAGCATTAGACTATGTGGGTTTGGGTTGGTAAACATTACTTTTGGATGCAGTGGTCTGCTTCAGGTATCCCCTTGGTTTTAAAATTTTTTCAGGGTCGGATACAAGCGTGGTCTTCTTATCGTCTAGATTTTTTCTGGTATTCCTTCGACTGAATGCCAGCTTATTAGTGGTGGAGTTTCCAGTTAAAAATTAAAATTATCCTTAATACTGTATTCAATCTTTGTTCACTATCAAAGAGAGAAACTTACCATGTCATTCTCCAAGGGAAAAATAACTATGTTTCTCCATCCCCGACAACGGTGCCAAAATGATGTTCCTGAGATTAAACTTAAGGCTCAAAGAATAATGTCAGGAGTCGAGAATTTAAGGAATGATTTACTTTAAGAGTGATTTTTCTTCCATTAGTTATGTAAGAATTTAAATCCTCAAATGAAATTTATAGTTGAACAGAACAGAGGTCGTGTTTTGTCGTCTGAGTCAATTAATCAAATTGAGTGGTGATGGAGAAAATTACAAAAATATTAAACAAACTAAGGAATCAATGACAGAATAATCTTTCCTTGTTTATAGTAGATGAAAGAGTGGATTGCACCCCTAAAGGATATATGATACAGTTATCCAAGTAGGTTGCAGGTCTTGTATTTGTTGATAGAAAATATAGAGGAAAACCTACTTGCTTATAAAATAACTAAATGAAATATGATTACAATAGATGTTGTACTAAATTGCAATCATTCACTTGTCAGGGAGTAACATAAAGGAAATTGGAAATATGAAATACAAGAAGAGCACATAACTCAAACTGCACAAAATTTGGAATCCCTGTCTGCACTTGTATTAATACTCACAAAGGATGAGCTTTCTTAGTTACAATACAGCAAGAAGAAGCCTTTTTTCATTATTATAAATATGTATTTATACAAAAGGTTCTCAACCCTAAATGGTTGGAATTCTCCTTATTTCTAAAATAGTAATGGTTACAAAAAGTGAAATCTGAAACGTTTCACTTGTATATCTTTTGTCTCTTCGTCATGCTGGAAGAGGCATTTTTCCTTCCTGTTGTATAGCTCATAAACAGATAATCTCTAATCATGATCTATAAAGATGATGTGTATAGATTACCTCATTGGTTCTCGAAGGTGTCGTCTTTTCCTTTTTCTATATATTTAACACATTTTCTCACAAGTTGTACCACTAGCCTGGAGGGTTATGTTAAGTCATTTGCCTCAAAAGCATATAATTTATTTTCTAATTGAGGCAATCTATTTTCCGTCCTCATATCTTCTGAAGCTATAGACTGTAGTTGCAAACTGGGCTTCACTATCCATCTATTTATCTTATTAATATCAATCTTCTTTAATTGAAAGATTTCAACCTGAGCCTCTTCCATGTTGGTCTTAATGTTAAGTTGATTCTTTGCTATATCAACTTGTCCTAGTACTTCAGATATATTATCTTTGCTGAGGCCCAATGACTCTTTGTCAAGTGAATGAAAAGCTTCTTCACAAGCCTCCTTCACTTCTTTAGCCATTCTTTTACTTTCAACTATGTTAGTTTCTCAGGTCTTCAATATTGTATCACCTTTGATTTGTCCTGAAATAGAAAACCTAGAAACCATAGATACTCCTTCTCTTGCTGACGATACAACTGCTTCTAGGAAATTGGTCCGAGTGGTAATAGCCTCTCCCCTTTAAACCGATGTTATCTAAGGATTGATTGGTCACCTGAAAATGGTTTTGGATAGCTTCCACCTTATTGAAAAGGCTTCACTATGTTGATTCCAATTCCTTATGTACCTCTAGATTTTGGGTTTGGAAAGCTAATATATCCACTACTTATTTTTTAGTTAAGCTTACCTTCGCTTGCAACTGCTTGACTAATTCATTACTTGTCTATGAGTTTTTCTGCTTCTCATCAAGACCATATTTGAGCTGTTGGATTTCCTGTCTATCACTGGCTCTAATATGCTCGAAATCCTTGTTGATATCACTCCTGACATCCTTTTCCACCATTTTCACTTGATTTTGCAATTGGCTTATCAACATATCTTTCTGCTTTAGCTTCCCCTTCAGGTTTCTCACTAAAAACTGGTTTGTTGTCGCAAAATATCCTAGTGAGCCTGCAACCTCTGTAGCAAAGTCTTCTTCTTCTAGGCCCTACCCATCTAATATCACCATGTGCTTCTTGAAAATTGCACTACCCCTTTGGTGTGTTTCTCTTCTTACTACCACCCTTTATTTCTTATTGAATAAGAATTACGAAGGAGGCATCTCTTCTTCCGAAATGGGTGTAAGGTCTCCTATGAATACAACTTCGACCATCGGGTTCCCTCTACTGAACTACAGAGTTGTGACAGATTGGATAGGACTGCCTATCTCAGTGGATGCCTACTTCCTGACTGTGTCAGTTTTTGGTTTACCCGATGTGGATTGTGGCTTCTCTTCTGCCTTCTTTATCAAGACCTCAGTTTCCTCCAAATTTTCTTGGGCATCCTGTCCACTAGAGCTCCTTGTTTCTAACCCTTGGGTCTCCATTTTCTGTGTGGCTGGAGGTGTTGGGGTTTCCCCTTGCAATAATTTGGGGAGTCTATTTCTCCAATACTTCTGGAATTTATAAAACTCGGCCAATTTATCTAGTTCTAGAGCTTGAACTCGGTTCAAGACCTCTTGATAGGACCTTGCTCCTCGGAATATTTTGTCTGGAGGAGAATATTCATGTTCATATCTTTTCAAGTTGCAGAGGGCCATGTGGCTACCTATGATCTTCTGTGGATTGTGATTCTTAAATTCGATATTGACCAACTTGATTTCTTCCAGGGCCACAGCTTCTACTTTCGAATGGCCGAAGTCCAGCAGAGAGAACATACTGATTTGCACAGGAAAAATGGGCCATACCCTCTTTTGTACTGCTTTAAGCTCCTTGCTAATTCCCCCATGCATAGTTTGATGTGCTATTTCGTGACACACCAATCGATCTAGTAAAAATTGGGGCAGAGCATGTGGAGGAACCGAGCAACTGAAAACCCTAATATAGGATAAATGCTCTTCAATGTACAAGTCTGCTATCTTGCCCAGATTTGTCACAATTTTGTCAGAAATCCTGGGAGGTGGGTAGCCATATATAGCGGTATGCATCGGCACCACCACCCAGTTGCATATTTCATAGAAAAATTATTTCTCCTTGTCCTCCCAAAGTATCGAATGATAAATATGTATGGGTTCAACACTAGTTGGAGTCCAACTCCAGCCCATTAGGGGAAAATGTGTCATAAAACAGACATCGTCCATGATATAAGTCGACATGAAAAATTGGACCGGTTTCCCCTTGGATTTTAGTGACTGATATCTTGTAATCTCTTTAACCAAACTGTCTGACAATACATTGGCCCAATCAAATTAATATCCCTCTACTACTGTCTGCATAAAAGGCACCCACAGTAAAAATAAATGGGTTGTGTTTTCCTTCCCATAGAGTTTACACATCATCATTGCTATGTACATTATGTGAGGTTCTAGTGTAGCAACTGGGTATATGCCATGGGAATCAACTCTGATCTTCTCAGGGTGAGAGTACCAGTCCTTAATTAAATCGGGAAGGTTTTTTCCATATTGGGCACATTCCTTCTTTTCAAAGTCTACTAGTAAACTGGCATTGTAAATGAAATTTTGTGTTGTAGACAATTTGTACATCACCTGTAGATGTTCTGGCCGGAAAGACCCAACTGTGACCTTTTGTGAATTGAAGATGGTATTGGTCAGGATATCAACATTCTCCAGTGCCCAACTAATCATATCATTGTAAGGCAAGAGTCTAGGCCTCGTCGCTATCTTATGTAGCTTTGATTGGGTAAAAATTTTGTATTTGGTAGCTAGGGCCTCCGTCTCATCATCACTTGAGTTGTTCGGGTAATTGACCAATTCATACTATAAAATATTAAATACTTGCATCCAAGATTTAATTGCGTCTATGCTTCTGGGCGAAGTGCCAGAAAGGATATATGTGTTCTGATTCAATCCTTCACCAGGCAATTTAGTCTATTTTCGAGGAGCCATGGTATCAAGCTTCATAACTCTGTTATTTTTCACAGGAAATGCACAAAGTTGATTACCTTGAAAACTTACTTCTTAGTAAAAACACACAATGAAATTCGAAATTCAATGTCTTTTTCCTTTAATTATATTGATTTACCAATACTTCTACTGACAGAGAATTTACTTTCCTTAATGAATAAGATTTAGGCGGTAGTCTAAAATCTCATTTGGAATGATTGTCATAAATCAATTATTAATGTCATTAAATTTTGGGAAAAGAACAGATGAAATTTGAACTTATCTGAGTTGTTATTCAGCGAAGGATCAATTACATGATAATCATCATTAATGTATTAGTTAATCACACTCATCGTTACGTAAATTTTGGAATTTTGGGTATTGGGATATCCTATAACGTTTCAAGGTATGACTTCTGAAGCGTGAAATCGAGATGAGATTAGTTAATTTTAATCATGTTTAACCCTTTTTAATAATCGTGATTAACCTAAAACAGTTTCACGATTTCAAATATTAGGACTTTGATAATTGCTTGAGGCAGGATCCTCAAAACATGAAATTGTGATACGATTAATTAACCATTAATCATTTTTTATCCTTAATTAATCCGGTTTAAAATCTTAAGACAGTTTCTCGATTTTGAATATCAGGATTTTGGAGTTACAACATGTTGAATTGTCTGTATCGCAAAACTCTGAAACTCAACATTTGGAAAATAGTCGTTACTGATTTGACTCTTTAATGAGTAGGCGGCTCCATAACTTTTAAGAGTTTAGGATTGTTTGATTAGGTGAAATATTTCATCAACGGTGAGATTCAAGCGCGCGTTTCTTTTATTTGAACGATAATGAAATGTATTAAAGTCTAAAGTTTTATAAATATATATGTGTTCCAACACCTCCTTTATTCCTTTTTCTCGAGCCCAAGGGAATGCCAATTGTTTTATTCTTTTGAGATTGTCTTCAAAATGAAGACCGACCAAGGAACCCAAGCTGGGGTCAGAGGGACTCTAGTTGGAGTTTACCAAGTCTAGGAATCTTTCATCAAATAGACAGGAAGCATTGAATTTGAAAGGGGATGGCATCTTTCTCAACCCTCCTTCCAATACCAGCCAAATCGATGAGTGGTTAGATTTTTCCCCATAGCCAACCCATTGTATGACTTGAAAATGAGATTCCATCTTATTTTCTGAGACTAGAAATCGATCTAGACATTTAGTGACCCTTGCATCCCCAATCCGTATATTTCTCCAAGTCGAGCTAAGCCTTCAGGGTGCTACATCTAGAAGGCCATTAGCTGATAGAAGATGTGAGAACATAACATAGAGGTGATCAGGATGATCATTAGGGCCCCATACCTCTTCCATTCCTAATGAAAATTTTAGGTCTCCCCCCAGGATGAGGTTGTCTACCTTCAGTAGATTAAGCTTGAATATTGATTCCCAATAGGGGGTCCTCTTTGAGTATGGGCCATAAATATTTAGAATCTTGAATTCCTTACCCATGCCTTCCACAAATATGTCCACTCTGAGACAAGAGTTGAGAGACCAAGATTTTAGGAGTTTAATAGAATGGGAATGCCATCCAGTAATTAAACCACCTGATTTACCATTGGAATCAATACCCTTGAAATTCCAGTAAGGGAGTAGAGCTTCAAGTCTAGTGGAAGAATTGCAAAATCAACCATTATTTCTTGGAGCAAAATAATATTTGGTTGATGTGTGAATATCAAACTTTTAATGGAAAATTTCTTGTGTGGGCTTGCCATACCCCTGCAATTGAAAGAAAGCAATTTCATGGGGGAACCTCGCCTGGGTATGCATTGCTCTAAGTGCCCTTGTTAGCACTTCGTAATTTCTCGGGATGAGGAAGAAATTGACAAAGGTAACCAAAAAACCATTTGGAGTTAAGGATCTGTCCCTCCAAGACTCATAGAGGGATCTCTATGTATGATTTATCTTTGTTTGGATTGGATATTAGGCTAGTTATGAGAGTATAGGGTTTTCTTTATAATTTTTGGTTGAGACAACAAAAGAGGGAATTGGGAAAAATGGATTCAACAAGGTTTAAGGTGATCAAATGAAGGAATAACTGAGCTCATATGTAACAAGGAAAGGTAATCATGTTAGTGGATCCTTGTAGTTTGTGAGATGCAAAAAGAGGAACATATTAGGGTTCACTTCAAATTTAGAGCGTTGCTACTTGAATTCTACATTCAAACTTCAGAAGAAAACATGAATATTGTTTTAAGCCAGAACAAGGTGTTTGAAACAAATCCTGAACTTAATCTTCTTATAAATAAGAAAATAAAGAGACAAAATGTGAAAACAAAGAAAACATGATTACATCAAGAAACACTTCACCACATAGCTATGACACAGGAATCCTGAAAAACATAATGTCTTGTATTCATAAAAAAGAATCACTTGAAACCTCCTGACAATATTTACAATGGATGGTAATATTTAAATACCATTTTTCCTTTTAGGTCCAACCCTTATGCCATATTGTGTTCTATCTTTTATAATATCCCATTACATTCATATCCTACAGAGTATGGGATCAAATCTCTTCCTTAATTGTTTTTAGATATTTCTGGAAAATACTTAATTAATGATCTATCAAAAATAGAGATCTGATCTCATTCCAAAACTATACAATACAACTTGATTTTATAACAATATATTTTATTTTTACCACTGAAAGGGTAAAAATTGAAATAACTTCCTATTGACTACTATCCTAAAACTAGGGAAAATACAACAAAATCCCAAGATTGCTTAGCTAACGAGGTCAAAACAGAGTATGTTTAGCTGTCGATTTTCTGGGAATGATTTTTGGTAGCTAATTATGGACTTTGAAATTGATTTTAGCTGGCGAAACATGTAATTGCTTTCGAACTGATAAAAATTGGTTGAGTTTGATCATTAACCATGCTTTATCTATTATAATCACCTCATTTCAAGTCAAGGGAAGCTTCAGCTAGAGCATCAAGACTGAGGTGATCTTTAGGTTTTAGCTTTCTGTGAGAAAGATTAAACCTCAAAACTTTATTCATGTTCTGTAGTATGCTATTCTATTTTAAGAGCTTCTTATTCTTATGCTTTATAGTCTCATATTTAATGGCCAAATGATCCAATGCAGAACCAACTTTGAGAGATGAATTTCTAATAGTCTCATTCTCTGTTTTGAGATGTCTTTATAATAACTTTAACTCAACCAGTTCTTCTTTAAGTTTCTGAAACTTAGATTTTTTACTTTTCTTTGATGATGTTTCAGGTATTCCCTTTTCTGGAGTTTCCATTTCTGCAGCTAATGGCTCTAAATCTGAATCTAAATATGGAAGAATTAGGGTATTTCTAATTGTGTCCTTTCTTTGATCCTCAACATTTTTTCCAAATTCTAGCTTCCTTTTTATTTTCTTTGATTTTGATGGGGAAGCTTGTGTTGCAGTTTCTACAAGTGAAAGTGCTCTCCTCTTCTTTTACTAGTTTTTAATTGTTGTGAGTAAATTCCTCCTTTCTGTGGTTGAATTTATTGTCCAAACTCTCCCTAAAAAAGAATATAATCCCAAGTATGATTCCTTCTGTTGATATCCTATAACACTATTAGTTTGATCATGCCATGATGAAATAAAATGTTTCTAGCCTTCTGAGGTTTGGCTTGAACCTTGGAAGCCATCTTGGTAAGTCTCTTAAGAAGATAAAAGGGCATATTCAGAGGTTGCTTAATAGTGAAATTAAGGAGAAATATGAAATGGTAAAGCATGGTCCTCCGATATATCCTCTCACAACTGATGTAAACCTGAATATTTTTTAACAATATTTTCCATTTCTCCTCCAAGTAGCTTCTGGGAATTTCCTTTTTCCATTTCATATTTTGATGCTCTTTTTTGAGAAATTGTATGAAATCAATTTCCTTGACTGAGGTGGTATTAAACCACTTTTCACCTTCACCATACATCTCTGTAGCGTTTTTTATAATGGATTCATCTATTTGCATCAAAACAAGCCCAAGTTGAACTTTAAATCCATCAAAACTTTTGGAAAATGCCTCTGTGACACCCTGATGGTACCCCTAGAGATTCTGGAAGAACCTGTAACATCCAAAGTTTTGGAAAAATTTGCAAGCCTCTAGGTGTGCCTCAAGGTATGAAGCATCCTGCAATTCCTTTCGAAGAAGGTTTGAAGCATTGGATATACCATCGGACCATTACCCCTGAGCATCTTATCATGAAAGCACCTTCAACCTGATCATAAAAATTCCAAAATAGATGACTGTAAAACATATGGCCTATATTATAGGACCCTAACATAGGCTCCAATTGGGGATGGAATCTCTCGAGGAGGTGTCAAGAATCTCAGATCTCTGGATTCATAGATCAGTGCCTTATCCATTGGGTTGATCCCAAAACCTGCATCTTGCTATATCCTGAAACCTTTGTGACTGAAAATATTGAAATTGAGATCCAAATAATTTTAAAAACTGAATTTGAAAATAATGCTCGAGAAAAACAAAAACAAATGCTCAAGGTACTGAGCTTATTTGCACACTACTACCTAACCTACACTGCTAATAATTTTGTTGTTCTAAATGATACAATAATTCCAGTGCAGCTAGTCAAGAAATTACTCTAACAACTCTTCTCTTTCTCTATTTTTAACTAGTATTAGAAATAGAACTTGCATGGGAAACATAGACTGATTTGCAACCTAATATTCACAACACAAAGCCCTGGGATTGTGGACAATCACAAAAACTTTAGGTATCAATGGGAATTCTAAAAAGAATATCTTCGCCATATAGACAACTATAGGATCATGATAAACAAGACCTATCTCATTGTTGGGCTCTAAAGATGTCCTAAAAACAACCTCTATGCATCAACAAAAGGTAGGCGCTGGCACAAGCATTTTACTTGTTTCCTACATAGGTTCTTACCTTCCATTTTCAATACCCAGCCTCCAAAGATGTAACACCTGTAAAGGAACAACAATCGTAAAGGGAATGACAGTTGTTCTATTCAAAGGAACAACATGAATTGCAAAAGGAACAACAATCGTTACATTGGGCTGAACTAATGTTGAATTAATTGCATTGTAGTATTTTCCCAACTTATCTAATTTGTCAACCTGGGGGTCATAAACTGACGAAGCACACGCAAAGTATATGCAAGATTTAAGTGAGACTAATCTAATCTAATGTTTAAGCTATGACTGAAATTGAATCATTAATCTAACACATGACTGGAATAGAATCATTAATCTAGTTGTGTAAATGAAATTACTCTAAGAATGGGAAATTGCGTAAAGGAAATTAATCTAGAAATGGAGAACTACATGAAGGAAAAGTAGATACAACAAGTGAAGAGTTAAATGGCACAACAACACATGAGAGCGCTCATCAATGAAGCAATCTTACATTCAATAATCAAATCATTCTTCATAAAAGAATAATGAAAGCATGAAAACCAAAACCATGAATCAAAGTTAAGAATCCTTTTCTCTTTCAAATCCTAATGACTACTCTGATTCTAATTACATAATCTAACTCCTATTCTACTTGAGTAATCTAATTGAATCCTCATGAAGAGAGAGCACTCTCTCTTATACATGAGAGCCTTGAAGATAAGATAACCATCTCATTATTACAGATCCACTATTCTCTCAACCTATTTTCCATTATTACAAAATATAATCCCTTTTAATCCTCACAC